>QANZ01022466.1:46556-101560 GCA_003254925.1 Chamaecrista fasciculata
TTTTTTAAACAAAAAAATCATATCTCAAGTGAAATGAGGCTAGATAAATTTTAGGCTAAAGTGCATTTTTGGTCCTATTACTTTGGCAAAGGTCTCAATTTGGTCCCATAACTTTTGCCAAGCTGATTTCCATCATTATATGCCGTTAAATTTACTTCACCCATATTTGTCACGTTATCATTCAACTCAGTATGTCAGGTCATCTTTAACGGCAGAAAATAGATGGAAATTAGATTGGGACCAACGGTGGGATGTTTTATGAAGTTGTAGGACCAATATTGCAACAAAAAAAGTTATGGGACTAAATTGAGACCTTTGCCAAAGTTGTGGGACTAAAATTGCAACAAAAAAATTTATGGGACCAAATTGAGACCTTTGCCAAAGTTATGGGACCAAAAGTGCACTTTAGCCTAAATTTTATTAAGGCCAAAATGCACTAGTGGTTTTATAATTTTTGTTCAGGTCTTAATTCGATCTCATAATTTTTTTGTTGCACTTTTGGTTCTATAACTTTTGCTCAGGTTGAAATTTTTGTCTCATAAAAATGAAGGCACCAAATAATAAGTTTTCTCTTATTTTAGGTGGGAGGACGACCAGAAGGTTCCTCCCACATTATAGATATAGATATATTTTTTTGGCGGGAATTTAGATTAATATTGAATAAACTAATACTTTTTTTTTACAAATTTCTTAATCTGCTCAATTATGGGAGTGATAAAGTATGGTGAAGTATGAATCTCAACCATCCATTCTATTTCTAGTTTTGTTCTCAATGATGATGGTTGAAGGAATGAATGGTTGAGATTCATACTTCACCATACTTTATCATTTCCATAATTGAGCAGATCCACTTCCATTTTTTTCGGCCCAATTGTAATAACAATCTTAATTTTGTTAATATTATAGTCAAAATTTAATCAAGATATTAAAAAATAAAATTTAGTTATGATTAGATTTCTTCGAGACTAAATTTTATAATTTTATTTTTTATTGTTGATCTATTTTTTAATATTTTGTTTTATATATTTTTATCTATAAATATTAAATATTAACATAAAAATTAGTCATATTGAGAATATTATCAACGAAATTATATAATTTAACATTTATAAAAAAAAAAGAACAACCAATTTAAATTAATTATATATTTTTTAATTTTTTAAACAAAAAAATCATATCTCAAGTGAAATGAGGCTAGATAAATTTTAGGCTAAAGTGCATTTTTGGTCCTATTACTTTGGCAAAGGTCTCAATTTGGTCCCATAACTTTTGCCAAGCTAATTTCCATCATTATATGCCGTTAAATTTACTTCACCCATATTTGTAACGTTATCATTCAACTCAGTATGTCAGGCCATCTTTAACAGCAGAAAATAGATGGAAATCAGATTGGGACCAACGTTGGGATGTTTTCTGAAGTTGTAGGACCAATATTGCAACAAAAAAAGTTATGGGACTAAATTGAGACCTTTGCCAAAGTTGTGGGACTAAAATTGCAACAAAAAAAGTTATGGGACCAAATTGAGACCTTTGCCAAAGTTAAGGGACCAAAAGTGCACTTTAGCCTAAATTTTATTAAGGCCAAAATGCACTAGTGGTTTTATAATTTTTGTTCAGGTCTTAATTCGATCTCATAATTTTTTTGTTGCACTTTTGGTTCTATAAGTTTTGCTCAGGTTGAAAATTTTGTCTCATATCTTTAGGTCAGGTTTAAGAATTGGTCTCATATGTCTAAGTAATTAGGCATATCTCTTTGGGTCAAGTGAGATTGACGATAGAATTTGTTGCAAAGATATGAGATCAATTATGTAATTTAACTAAAAGATATGAGACAAAAAATGCAATAAAAAAGTTATAAGACCAAATTAAGATTTAAACAAAAATTATGAGACAAAAAAAGCACTTTCGCGTTTAATTAATATTGACTAGGCCTCAAACTCGGCTTGTTTTCGAAATTAACATGGGAACTAAACTGATTTTATGTTCTTCTTTTTTGGTATAAATCAAGGCATTTATCGTCAGGAAGAGTGACTAATTCTTTTAGCGTGGATCCTCTACTTAAGGTAAATGACTTGCGTGTAGTGTAGCTAAACTGATTTTGTTAAGCCAACTAAAAATTTTTACAATACCACAATATTTTGAAAAATAAAATATATTTATCATAAGATTATTCCAACTATATTATATATATATATAAAATTAATAATATAAAAAAATATTTTTAATATTGTTTTATTACAGTTAAATCATATAAAAAAATTTCCAATAAAGCGGTTTAGAAAGTGATATAAGTTAAATAGTTAGGTTGTTGAAGAAGCAGATAGTGAAAATGCAAATGCAGAGGAATGAAAAGGAATGGAATTACAGAGAGAATCGGCGATTCTGAGGCGTTGCTTCTGCGACCAGACGATGAGGTAGTCTTCAGACGGAAGAGGAAGCGACCACGAAGCTAAACTGCCTCCCACCAAGAAATCTCGCCCTTCACACGACCACGACATTAGCAGAAATCCGAGCGCGATGCAAATCGAGAACATAGGGATTGAAACCCTAGAACCAGCCATAATCAATCGTCGATGATCAATCGATCGAAGAAGATTTAGATCGAGAGTTACAGTACAGTACTGACTCGATTATTGGTGAGAATTTGAGATAATCAGGAGATCGAGATCTTGAAATATGTATATGATGATCTGATCGATTCTGTTTAATTTTTTTCTCTGTTTAAATTATTTATTCACAGTGTAAATTTTGAAGGCAGATCGAGAAATTAACAACACAATCAGTAGAGACCGATGATGTACAGAAGAAAAAGAGAGTGATGGAGAGACATTTATATATACAGAGGATTTCAGGTATGTTAATTTCTAAAATTTAGACTGAAATTGTGAAGAGAATCAGATCCGAAAAAGGATGGGATTTGATTTGGGAGCAAATTAAGAAGAAGGTGTGAAAGAGGTACGTACACATGGCGCAACATTTTAATTTTGTATTTGTATATATGCATGCCGAGGAAGAAAAAAGAATGAATGACGTTGCAGTGTGTTTTCACTTTTCAAATCTCTTACAAGTTACAAACCGATTTTTCAGTGATCTTTAACTTCCTAAAATAAATGAATAATTTAATTTGGACGCTAAAAAACTGTTTTATTGAAAGCTCAGTAACAACTAACAACTAACAAATATGTAAGAGAAAAAGAAGTTATTAATTTTTGGCAAAAGCATCATTTTTTGTCCTCAAACTTTACACTAATTATCAATTTCGTTTCCATGCTTTTTTTTTATAGTAAATTTCGTTATCAATGTTTCACATTTTGGTCAATTTTATCTTTTGCTCTTATTTTAACCAAATATTATATTAACGATAGATTCTACGTGGTTGATGACATGTAATGAAAAATTGATAATAAAAAAAACTCAAATCACAACTCAGATTAAAAAATAGGATGGAGTCTGTTATTAATTTGTTGAAAGAAGTTGGTTTAAAGACAAAATTGACTAAAATGTGAAACATGTTGGATTATTTTTTTTAATAATCCCTAAAATGACCCATGTGACTAATTAATGGATCATGTCTATAGTGAAGGGCCCAATTTTATGGTAGTTGGGCTGAATAGTAGTTAGACGTGTTAGGATTTAGAAACCCTTCCCTCCCCTTCAGAAATAAAAAAAGTAAGTAGCCACCACATTAGAGTTGAGTGGATGAGGCTAGGGTTTCTCCATCATTAGAGAACACTCAAGGAAGAAGGGTGGAGGAAAAGAAGTAACTCTAAGGTTTGAAAGCTATGGATCTAGGTGCATTTTCTTCTCTACTCATTTTATCTCAGAGTATTAAAGTTTTCTTACAAAACATTGGAATTGAAATAATGAGGACGAACTTGACAATTGGTGCTAAATTTGAGGACCAAAATGATACTTTTGAAATAATGAGGACGAACTTGACAGTTGGATGTAGCATTTTCTTTTTAATTTTTTCAATTTATGATATTTAGATATAAAGCGTTCACAAAATTTATAATGGTAATAACTAATAATTAATTAGTGTCATAAAAGATATTGATTAATGTGAAAATTTAAAAGGAACCCTACGTATTTACTTCACTTTTGTTTTTTTTTTTTTAACACGTATTTACTTTATCAAGGTTTAGGAGTTGGACAAAAAGGCTAAGATGATTAAAAAGAAAAAACAATTAAAGGAATGGAAATCTTGTTAAACTTTCATTTTTAAAATAAATTAATTTTGATCAAATTTCATATTTTATGAAGTGAACTTTAAGATCAATTATCAATTATTAATTATAAAATAAAATATACATATTGATAGTAGCCAAATTAACTGCCTCTTAAACGTTAACGTTCTTCGTAAGTTACGATTGTCCTTAGAAATTAGAGCACCATAAAGACAATAATCCACGGATCATTAACTAATATATCGAGGAGATTCTCATCACCATAATTCAAAATGTATACAAAGTATAAACTAAAGAGTGTATGGGTCAATTGGCCAGTTTTTTTATCATAATTTTTAGATTGGATTGAGCTAATTTTGGCACTCTTAGACCCAACTTAGCTTAAAGTACAGTCCAATTCTTTTTGTTATTTAATTTTTTCACTGTATGTATATACATATATATAATATTTTATGTTATTAAATATTATTTTTTGTGAGTAAGATATATAAAGTATGTATGTACTATTTTTTTAATTAAAAAATATATAAATATAAACGTAATCTGAAATAATCAGAATTAAACTGATATTTTGTTGAGAAATAAACTAAATTAAATATTTTTATTAATATATATCATTAAATTTATATTTAATTAATTCCTTTTTATCAATATATATAAAAAAAAGCAAATGACTTATATTTAATTTATGAAAATTCTTTAAAAAATAAATGATGGGCCAACTTAACCCAATTATAATTAGGGCAGGACCCGAGTCCACACGAAACATATTCCCTAACCCGAGTTCGTGTGCTGGGATTTACAGCTTTTCTTGGCCAAGGCACTAGCTTTAGTGCAGACTGCAGAGTTTTGGGCTCTCAAAGTTGGGAACCCAATTAGCTTGGGACAGAAATTACTTAAATCTTGTTGTGGAATGAATAGTTATGAAATATGGATATTGACACGGACATACATGAGATATGATATGGACAACACATCGACATATTAAATTCTTAAAGTTATATGATATGACACGACATATATTTATATATATAAATAATTAAAAATTCATAAAATTTAACGAAAACTTTAAAAATTATAATATCTATTCATAATATATTTCATGTGTCATTATTTTATAGGTAAATTACACTTTGGTATTCTGTGGTTTGGTTGTATTTCACTTTGGTACCCTGTGGTTTAAAAAATGACATTTTGGTATCCTGTGGTATTCTCCAGTAACACTTTGGTACCCTAAGGAGCTATTTTGTAATTTTAACCATAACAAATTTTTACAAAATTACATATTGACCCCAAAAAAATTTAGAAATTTCATTTTAGTCCTTAGATAATATGTATATAGACCTATTTGTAATCTTTTGAAAATTTTTTACGGTCAATATATGATTTTTGCAAAATATATTATGGTTAAAATTACAAAATAGCTCCAAATGGTACCAAAGTGTTAATGGAGAATACCACAGGCTACTAAAGTGAAATACGACCCTAAACCAAACCACATGGTACTAAAGTGTAATTTACCCTTATTTTATATTGTTTGTCATGTTAAAGTCGCAAAAATTAATTTTATATTTTGAAACTTATGAATATGCGTCATATGAGTGTCGTATGAATGTCGTACGGGTGTCAGATACAGACACATGTCTCACATGGCGACACGCCCTCAAAATGAAGTGTCCATACTTCATAGGTGAATAGTGAATACTATAATCAACTCTTTGGTTACTAATCTTCACCATCTTGCTGCCCTCTTTCTTTCTTAGCTGCAGGCACAACTTGATTATGTTTAATCAAGTTATTCTAATTCACATTCACAGAGAAGGGAACTATTATGCTGATGGTCTTGCTAAACAAACTGAACAGGACAAACATCCCTTTGTTGTATATGACAATCCGCCTCTGTTTTTGAATTGTACTTTCATGGCTGATTATGTTGGATGTTGGATAGCTTGTATTTTTTAACCTTTTTTTTTTTTTGGCTATTGAAGTTTCCCTTTTTACGAAAAAAAAATTTACCAGGTACTCGGAGAAACATGGATTCATTTGAATGAAACCGAGGTTGGTAAATTGGTATTACTTGAGAAATTTAGGCATCATTTTGGTTGTTTGTTTATCTACTGTTGGGCTACGAAAAAAATGTATTATTTTTGTCACATGAAAATTTATTATTTGGTTCTCTGAATTTACATCAAATCAATTAATCAATCCATAAATAATCAAAATATACAATTTAATCCTTAAAATATTTCTTTTATCAACTAGTAGGGTTAAACTATAATGCAAAGTTTGATTCTTGACATGAGATGCAATGGGTCATGAGTCAATAAAATAATGACACGTGGAAGAGTTAGTTGTATGTAAGTAGTGGTGTGACTCCATACACACAGTTGTGATTGGTTAAAAAATTTATTATTTTTTTTATTATTTTTTAGCATTAAATTACATCAATGGTTATAGTTATACCACATCAGCATTTGCATCCCATGTCAAGAATCAAACTTTACATTTTAGACTAACCTCAACTAGTAAGTCCCTAATAATAATTTGATCTCTGAATTTAAATTAATTTTATACAATTTGATCTCAATTAGAACTAAATTAATACTATTTGATCTTTGAATTCGAACTAATTTTATACATTTGAGTCCTTAAATTTGTACTATTTGATCTTTGAATTTGTACCTTTTAATCCCTAAATTGGACAATGGGATAAAGAAATTCAAGGATTGGTTTTGATCATTCAAAGATCGATTAATTCACACGGTGTGATTCAGAAGACCAAATAGTAGATTTTCTGTGTGTTAATTCCTATTCAATATTGATAGATTCATGAATATACAACGTTAAATACTTAAATAATCTAGAAAGAGAGAGAGAAGCGGGAGGGGAAGGGGTAGCCTTCAAGTTTAAATCTTAAATAAACCATTACCAAATAGCCTTCAAAGTCATAGCCACAGTTATGTCCTTACAAAGTGGGTTCAAAAGGGGACAACATGAGTAACAGAGTCATGGCAACAAATAGAAATATTCACCAAGGATGAACAACAACACATTGCAAGCAACAACAACTAAACCATAATCATCATCATCATCATCAAGTGCATGCTATCATTTGAGGAGAGTCTTCACAATTGATTTCACATTGAGTTTCTTGAGATCAGTATAGGACTGTCCACACCCAACGAACATCACTGGTGCGCCAGATATGTAAACCATTGAAAGTGCAGCTCCCACCTGCAAAATGGAAGGAACGCCCCATCAGTAAACCAATAATCATTCATTCATTCATTCATTCATTCATCATCAAGATCCAAATTCCCAGGTATAATAACTTCCATACTTGCAGTTTCACAACTCATTATTACCTTATCATCAATGGTGTCAAACTTGGTGAGCAGGATCCCATCTATCAATCTTGGATTAGCAGCAGAAGCCGAGAGATCAGCTAATTTCTGCAGTAAAATAAAATAACCAGGGTTAAACAACAGTGACAATGGAAACAGAAGCAGAGTTGAGCTAATATGAAAGTTTATAAAACTGAACCTGATTGAACTTAGAAAGTTGATCAACTGCATCGTTTCCAACCAGTGCTTCTCCAACAAATAAGACCAGGTCTGGATTATTAAGGTATATGAGCTTTGACAGTGCTCTCATCAATGGTTCGTTATCCTGAAAATCAGTAGGAAATAAGTCAACAGTTCAACTTAACATAGCGGCACTGAGATAAATATAATCCAAACAGATAACCAAGACTGTTAAAACTTATAGATCAATCCCAAAGAGGAATGATCCTCTTCACAGTAGGAACTAGGAAGTATTAGAACTGTAAAGTAAAAAAACTGAGTTTGAGACCATAATAGTATAGTGCTGTGAAGAAGTATATGGTCTCAAATGTCCTGAGTTTGGATATTAATCAGGACATTTGGCATTTTACCAGACAGGATGTATCTAGTATCTAGTATCTAGTATAGTGCACACTCCCATATACTTTATATTGACACAAAACACTGAAATCTGACTAGAACAATACCTGCATACGACCAGCAGTATCAACAAGAACTACATCTGAACCATTGCGTGAAGCTTCCTGAATTGCTTCTTTAGCCACAATTGCAGGATCTTTCTCATAGCCCTTCTCGAATATAGGGATCTGAAAAAGGGAAACCTTTAGACTATACTTGTTCTAATTTCTTTAGACATGAACTGCGAACATATGTCACAGAATTTTGCTAATCTTTAAGAAGAAAAATCAATAAAAACCTGAAGTCTGCGTGCATGAGTCCGAAGTTGTTCGACGGCACCAGATCGAAACGTATCACAAGCAGCCATCATGACACTTACATTATGCTGCAGAAGCCAGTAAGCAACCTAAACAGAAAACAACAAGAGTAGACCATCTCCATCTAGTTAGAAAGCGTGTCATACAAATGGAATCCCAATTGAAAGGGAGAAACAACAATATTTTGACTTCACCTTAGCTAGATTAGTAGATTTTCCAACTCCATTGACACCAACAAATACAACAACATATGGTTTCCTTTGCTCCTTAGCAGCATGCACATCCCTCAGTATGTCAATAGAGCGCCTAGGAGTCAAAATTCGAACAAGTGCTTCTTCCATTGCTGCCTGCATTGATTATTTGGAATATGCTATTAATATGCATGTTTAAAAGCATATCCTTATGAGTGAAGTAAGCCTGCGCTGTATATAGAAAAAAAAAAAAAGATAGAAGCAAACCTGCACTGTTGAAGATATCCTTGTGAATGAAGCTAGTTTTTTGCCTTCAAGACTAGCTGCCACTGATTCACAGAGTTTTTCAGCTATCTCCTCAGCCTACAAATGCCAAAGAAGTAATCATTAGTTACTAGTTCTGGTAAAATGCCAAAAGTCCTGATTAATATCCATTTAGGTATACAAACAAAAGAATTAGAACTGTCTGGTATAAACACATACCACATTCTTGGTCATGAGCCTATCCTTCAAAGCTTTCAAAGCCGGTTCCAGGTCTGACTTCTCCAAGTTTGCCTTTCCTGCAATACTGAGGACAAGGATGTGCATGAATATCTATATAAAATCATGTCACTAAAGTCTGAAAACCAAAATAAAATAGAAAAACTCAATTATGCCATATGCAAAGTTATTTGCATCTAAGGAGAGAAAAGCTATTCCCAGTAAATACCAGAAAATGGAAAGGGCAATATAAATCCCTTGATTATACAAAAAGCCAAAAGAATTGTGCCTGAGGGAGCACTTTCAGATCAAATCTCAGGATAGCTATATCTCACTCAGTCCCTTCTTAAGTTGATCACAAACAAATGTAACATAAGAAAAGTGAAAGGAAAGTTTAAGACAAAACATAGAATAACAGCGGAATGAATTCTTATCAAGGAGATTTACTATATTTTTTATTAGTAACTCTCTCAGGGAAGGACAACATTAAAACAGTCAACCCATCAAGTTACCTCAAGGAATCAATGAGACAAACAATGCAAAGCTCAAATGACAATTCCAAATGTCCAATATCTAATTATATATGAAACATTGAAGTTTGAAACATGAGAGCATCAATTCCATTCTATAAGTTACACCTCATTCCTGATACACTTGATTATTAAATCAGCAAATCTACTGAAACGACTTAAAAAAACTTCTAAAGCAAAGAGTACATAGTATATGAAGTAAACAACATGTACAATAATAGAGAGTATGGTTAGCAATCTTACTTCTGGAACATGGATGAAAACCAACCCTTCTTTTTAGCATCAGGCTTGCTGTTCATCCCCTCGTCGTCATCATCTTCCGCCTCACTTTCACTACTAAAAACCTCTTCTTTATCCATCATACTTTCACCCTGATCTGCAGCCACAACATCTATGTTACTTCCCCCATTCTCACCCACAGGATCTGTAAAGTCCAGTTTTCTTTCAGGAGGTGCTTCATCCCAAACTCTATTTTTCTTTGTCGCCTTTTTCTTTGGCTCTTCTACCTTGGAGGCTTTGGTAACAGCAGTATCTGTCTTTTTTCCACCTTTCACTCTAAGCTTCTGAAGCCTATTTACATCAAAAGCCCCAAGATTGGAACTCGCATTCTCTTTACCGTTAGTATTATTACTATTCATGTTAGATTCTTTACTACCAACAAAATGGTTATTGGAGTGCCCATTCTCCAACTTAAGGCCTTTCATATCCTCACCATCTCCTTTATCACTTTTCAAGGAACCTTCACTCTTTTTCTTATTTCCTCCTTCAGATCCAGCCTTCTGTCCCTGTCCTTGCTTCTTGCTGTTACCAACAGTCCTGCCCACAGGATTCGATTTTTTCAAATCCTCGGCCCGAGCCTCAGCCTCCATCTTCAGCTGCCTGAAAGTTTCATCAAAATCATGATAGACCATCCTCTTCGCATCGTAAATCTCCGAGAATTCACGCTTCACCATAGCCAAAAGATCTTCCACATACAACAGATGAAGGATCCGTTGATACACGGCCACAAACACGAGGCCGAGCTCATTATGGAAGGTCCATTTGAGGGTGTAAGCAGCACCTGGAGCATCATAATTATATGATGCTGCACCAGATCGTTCCTCCAAGAGACACGATCTGATCAAGGTATCGATTGGTGATCCTTTAAGAGCATTTCCAAGTTCTTTACAAGTCCAGAGGATCAATCCTCCTCTTGTAAATATAAGTAACTGCTCTAACATCTTCGATCAATTTCAAATACCCTGCAGCAAAAAAAAAATCCCAGAACTTTACAGATTGCAAAATCTCTAGAACCCAAATAAAATTCACAGGAAAACGAAATTCATTCATCCCAACTCTGGGAAAATACCACAACAAAAATTCATAACCATCAATCATGCATACTTTTGAAATCTGGCAAGAAAAATCACAAACCCTAGTCCTTCGATCCAGCCCAAATTAAACCCCAAAAAAAAAGTTCCAAAATTTTAAAACGATGAGTGAGAATTTGATTTACAGATGCGATTTTTTCATGCAGAGAACGAAGAAGATCTAAGTGGTGGAGGAGAGAGGAAGGAAGATCGTACCTGTTATTTGTTGAACCTCAGAGAGAAACCTAAGAAGAAAACTATATATAAATAAAAAAAAATCTAAATATGTGAATAACTTTTAGAAAAATTACGAATTGTTTGTGAATTTTAGGTATTTATATACATGGCATGATGTGATATTTAGGAATTAGGATTATATATCAAAAAAAAAATTTAGGAATTAAAATTGGGATTTGGGACCTTAGACACGTATTGAAAATATTGAGGCTGCGCATGCCATTGACCAAGTAATTTTTTTTCCAAATCTATCTTTTTGTTAGCATTTTCTAGAAAATCTAGAAAAAAAAAACTCAAAAAGGGTCTTTGTATATAATTAATTTAGGACAAAATGCATTTTTAGTTTTATAATTTTTGCTCATGTCTCAATTTGATCTTGTATTTTTCTTTTTGCAGTTTTTGTCTTATATCTTTTTGTCAAGTGTAGAATTGAAACTTTTTTTTTTCGGTAGACTAAAATAATTTAATAACCACACGTTTGGACTATATTATAACCATATCACACATATAGGCTAGTTTGACTGTAGCGAAATTGGGTTATGAAGAAACCGTCAACTGGGATGACATTTTTATTGAACAGAAACCGCTAGCTGAGATGACGGTAGGAAGCGTTAAGGAACCCATCAACCCGGATGACATATTCTTCTGAAAAAATGACGGTGTTGACGGTTTCTATAAGGAGAAACCGTCAACCGAGTTGACGGTTTTTGATTCAAATTTTTAAAATATTATTAATTTGTGAAACAATATTTTTGATTGATTTGTTGTATGATTAATGTGATATCATATTGAAAAATTAATTAGTGATTAAAATTTTTTTGATTTGATTAAAATTAATGATATAATTAATATTGATTTGTTGTGATTGTTTGATGTAATTATTTCTGATCTGATTAAAATTTTTCTGATTTGGTTAAAATTAATGATGTAATTTTAATCACAATCTTATATGAACAAGACAAACCTAAAACAATAACTTTAATCTCAATCTTCTGAAATAGTCACTTTGGTAGAGTTTTAATCAAATCAGAAAAATTTTAATCAGATCAGAAATAATTACATCAAACAATCATACAACAAATCAATATTAATTACATCATTAATTTTAATCAAATCAAAAAAAATTTAATCACTAATTAATTTTTCAATATGATATCACATTAATCATATAACAAATCAATCAAAAATATTGTTTCCTAAATTGATAATATTTTAAAAATTTGAATCAAAAACCGGTTTCTCCTTCTAGAAACCATCAACACCATTGACGGTTTTGCTTCGAAATTTTTTCAGAAGAAACCGTCATCCGGGATGACGGGTTCCTTTATGCTTCCTACCGTCATCTCAGCTAGCGGTTTCTGTCCAATAAAAATGTCATCCCAGTTGACGGTTTCTTCATAACCCAATTTCGCTACACTAAAACTAGCCTATATGTGTGATATGGTTATAATATAGTCCAAACGTGTGGTTATTAAATTATTTTAGTCTACCGAAAAAAAAAAGTTTTTGTTACAGATTTAGTCATGTATTTTTACAAAAAGTTTCACTGTTAATCGCACAATATTGAATATTTTATAAGGATATAGGATCAATTCTGCAACTTAACCAAAATATATAAGACTAATTTTGCAACCTGACCCAAATGAATGAGATTAAAATTGAAACACTAGACCAAATTGAGACCTAAATAAAAGATATGAGACTAAAAGTGCAACAAAAAAAGTTATGGGACCAAATTGAGATTTGAGCAAAAGTTTTGGAATCAAAAGTGCATTTTGGCCATTAATTTATAAGTGTTTTCAACTTTTATCATGGGAAAAATAAAATAGAAAAGAGTCTTCTAAAACAAAATCATAATGTCGGTAATTCTCACAATATCTGTCTGTTATGTTTTATAATTTATTGCTATCATTAATCTTTTTGGATAAGAGCACTGCAGAAGCACAATGTTTTCTTTTTCATATCTGATTTTGTACCTTTTGAACAATATCTTTTTACTATCAGTGCATCAAAGGCAATCTCTTTCTTTGTAATTTATTGAATGGATTCGATTTGTTTGCATAAATAAGTAAATTTGTATGTGTGTTTGATTAATTTCAGTTGTTTTAATAAAAATTATATAAACTAATTTTAATATAAGTAATTAGTAATTACTCAATCCCATTATTCATATCTTTCTAATAGCATGTAACTTTTCATTTTTATTTCTTATTTAGAACATTTTCTAACGGTCAATAAAAGACCTAATGGATAAGAAGTCAACTCATAACCCACAAGGTCGTGAGTTTGAATCTCGCTGCTGATGTGAGGGCCTTGTTGGTAGGTGATTTATAAATACCTCTCTAAGTTCTCATAGAGCCTGGAGGCATGCCTTGACCTTGGTAAGCCTCCGAGGCCCAACTCACCTCTTGTTTAAAAAAAAATATTTTCTAATTTATGTATTATTTTATAATTTTTAAATTTAAAATAATATTTGCATATATATATTGTGGCATGTAAAGTATAATTGTAAACAATATAGAAAAGATCTACCTACCAAAATGATATATATATATATATATCTCTCTTTATGTTGATGCACCAAAATAAACTAATGTGCTCTCATGGTGATTGACGTCAATAATCTTATCTCATAATTAATTTTTAATTTTCTTGTCATGAATGATTTTCTTGATATGGAATAGCAAAGATCTGTGATGCCAGTTGCTATAACTACTATTAAGGCACAGGAAGCTATCCTTTTGAAAATGATGAACATCATACTAATATCAGTACTGTCTTGAATACTAGTCACAGTCTGAAAGCTACATTTTTTATGATCTTTTAACCCTAAGATCCATTTAAGGCTTGATTAAGGGTTTTTAAAAGAGTAGAGTGACATATTATTAATACGATGGGAAGAGATGGTATAAGATGGGATGTATTAAATAAATCACTCAATATCAAATATTATAATATTGTTAATGGGGTATGGTGAATTAAAATTTAAAATTTTCAATAATATTCTTATAGAGAGATCATATATATATATATATATAATTAAAAGAAAATAAAAAATATTAGCTATTCACAACATGGCACATGATGAATTTATGGAATTTGCAAACTGTTATATTATAATAATATGAAAGATTCCCCACTTGCCTAAATGGTTTCCACTATGACAACCACATTAATTCCCCACTTTAGCATTTCTAAATGGACACTATATCTATACTATATTGATCCTATTTTTGTCCTACTTATTTAAGCAAGTATTGGGATGACTAATCTTAGAGAATACTAGGTCATTCTTAATAACATAATTAAACAAACATAAGTAATTTTTTAGTTCCCAATTTTTTTTATCAATTTTCTATTTTATCTCCGAAGTTTGTTTATCGTCAATTTTATCTCTAAAATTCTCATTTTTTATTTACTTTTTACCCTAACTTCATCTAATGAATTAATGGTAAACTCCATGTGATTTTCAATCTGAGTCAAGATTTAATTTTTCTTTTCCATCAATTTTATTTTACATGTCATAAATCATGTGAAATTTGTTATTAATTCATTAGATGAAGTTAGTGCAAATGACAAAACCAATTAAAATATAAAACTTTGCGAACAAAATTAACAGTAAACAAACTTGAAGGATGAAATAAAAAATTAATGTAAAGTTTTGAGACAAAAAAATGCTAGAAAAAGAGTGAAGGTCTTGATAGCATGGTCATTGTCCTTAAGAAAAATTAAACTTGGTGGATTATTTTTTTTTATTCAAGTTTTAAATTTATAAAAATTCTAGTGCAAGTATACACTATCAAAATAATACAAAATACTTAGGTACCAAGTATTGTCCCACGTAGAGTTGATTGTAAAATTTTATTCTAAGCATAACTATGTATTATTCAATTAATCTAAGATAACAAACGGTTGAGGGAGCAAAACAATAAATAATATATTTAAATAATAAAAGACAAATAAAAACAACTAACGAATACAATATGAATTAAAAGTCTTCTCTAGGATTAATTCATACTTAATTCAACTAAATATTTTTTTAGATAATTATTGATCACATATATATAAAGTAATCAAAACACTAAAATACTCATAATCTCCTTTCGGTCTCATATGAGCCAATTAAAATTAACTAATTCTATGAAGCATGAACATGGGACACGACACAGACACATCGACACGTCAAGTTCTTAAAATTAGATGACACGACACGACATATATTTATATATATATATAATAAAAGTTACAATATCTATTCATAATATATATATCATTATTTTCTATTATTTATCGTGTTACACTCACAAAAAAAGTTAATTTTATATTATGAAACTTATGAATATGTGTCATATGATTGCCGTACGGGTGACGAACACGAACACGTGTCTGACATGGCAACACATCAATGACCATGCTTCATAGAACTAATCAACTGATAACTACTTAATTTTAACACATGTTCAAGTTCATTTAACCATTTAATTCAAAAATATCATAATGCATAACTTCAAGCAAATCTGTTGATCTTTCATTCTTTAGAAAAACTTTTCTAATCAATCATCTTAGCTTGAAGACATATTTCAATTACCAGCAACTTTATCTAAAGCATTAAGTAAGATAAAAAAATGTGACTCAATCATGTAAGTAAAATTATTCACTTTATTATTTATGCACATCTTGAACATCCTATAACAAGAATTTTTTAACAAATTCGCCATTCTTGGAGAAAATAACTTTTTCTCCCTCTATTACATTTTTAAGGCCCATTTTAGATAATACACAGGCAGAAACTAACTAAATTCATATGAACATCAACAACATAAAATATATTTGTCAGAATTATTTTGTTTCAAAAGATAAACTCTAATTTCACTGTTCCTTTTCCAAAGACCATGGCAGGACTAAGATTAGCCGTTAACACAATTAAGTCTTCATTGATTGTTGCTTCATAGTGCTTGCCATATTGTCCAGCATTGAATAATCCACTTCATTTGTCGTCGTAATATTGCGTTTGCGTGACATCTACAGGGGGAAGTAGTGTAAGAAAATTATACACTGCAAATTGCAGAGGGAAAGGAGTTTCTTTTGTATAAAAAAGAATTTATACATGGGATTATAAACTTTTTTTTACAAAAACAAAAAAAGTCTAATCAATACAATGACATAAAATAGAACAATTTTAAAATAGAGATGAGCTGATGTTTCCTGTGATATTAAAACATAAGGAAGACAGGACACAGATGCCAATTACAAATATTCAATATTCAGGTATGAAAATAAAAAGTCTTGCCAAACTACTGTGATATAAACCCAGTTACTACCTACGCAGACATATCAGAGGACATGATCTTAACATAGTGTGTCAGACAAGGGCACAATCTTGCTGCTTTTCCATTTTGAAACAGGATTTCCCTTGCTTAATGAGTATAGGAAAAAATATTTGCTACCAATGGGGAAGTCTTTCTCATCTAAAATTTTCAAATAGAGGTGATTGAATTTGCACCAAGGGATGGTTTCACAGGACTCGGCCAATTTCTACCAACAAACTAAGTGGACCACAATACCATAGTTGAAGAGCAGATTGTGACAAACTGAAAAGGTGGGTGGGGAGGGAGGACATCCAAAATTTTATCTAAATACCTAATGACAAAAAAGGAAGCGTTAAACTTCAAATTCTCAGTTACCAGTGCAAAGGGCTTCTTCCAGCATTATCTACAGAATCAGCATCAGCATTCCATCTTGAAACAATGTGATAAAGGAAAGCTGTCTGACCATACTGAGCTGCCACATGTGTTTGTTGGGAATTCAAGCTGCCACATGTGTTTGTTAAGAATTCAAGGCGCAAAACGCAAGAAATATAAATTAAAATTTAAACGCGCCGGGCCAAAAATTCCCGAACGGATTCGCTAGTTGAATTTAAAACCTGTTAAAATAGTAGTATATCTCACGAGTTCCAATCGACTTAGTTGTACGGGGCGTTTGCTAGAAGTCCACGTTACGCGTCCTTCCTCCACCGGTGATCCACACGAACAGTTTTCCGGGCACCAAGGTGCTAGCCTTCCGTTCTTTTCTCCAAAAGAACCAGGGACTCGTTCTACAGTGTTTGAATTCAAGAACTCCTTCTTGAATCCAATAGCAAAAGTGACGCAAAGAAGAAAACCCCACAAGAACTCCTTCTTGTTTTTCCTCCTCTCAAAACCCTAATTGTTGAACTAGGTGAATTCTCTCTAACTCCTTAGGAGATTCGACCTATTCTCTCTCTCAGACTAAATTGCGATTTTTCTCTCTCTCTCTATACAAGGAGGAAGACTAAATCACAAAGTGAGCTAGGGTTGGGGCAAGTCGACTTGCTCCCCTTTTTAAATATAATTTTTGGTGATTTTAATAATCCTAAAATCATGATATTCCAATAATATTATAATTTTAAGACTTGAATTTCTAATTAAAATATTACCTTAATATTTCAATTTAAATTCAAAATGCATGCAATCTCTGAGAATCAAATGGAAGATCAAATCTTCCCATGGGACCCACAGAGCAATGCGCCATCTCCTCCCCATTTATCTTGGAATTTTATAAATCAAAAACATTCCTAACAATTAGGAAATCATGATTTCCCAAAGATTCTGAGTTGAGATATCACCCAATATATTTAATTCAAATCTTTTGATATCTCTATCAAATCTTTTGAATTCAAACTCATGATTTAAATTAATAAAACAATTTTATTAATCTAAAAACCAAATATGAGGCGCCACCCTCAAATAATATTGGGGAATTTAATAAATCAATAATCTCCTAACTTTTAGGAACCTTATCTGAATTATTATTCCCTAATATTATAATTGTAAATAATTAATCCCTATCAATCATTTAACAATTATTATATTTAAATTTGTCCGACAAATTTAAATATTTCACAACTGTAGATTATTTAAGACAAAACTTAATGTCCCAAACATTTTGCTATGTCTTAAATTGTGCCACCGGAGTGACCCACGAATTAACCCTAATTCGTGTCCCTTTAAGCGGTGTCCTGATCTTGCTCATGTGTGACCCAGCAAGCCTCACGTGAAGTTGGCAGCAAGCCATCTCTATGACCTACAGGTCGTGAGAGGACTCTAGCAAGCCATCACGACTACCCAAAACACGTGAGTTATCGTTTTTTCCAAAACCGACTTAACCTTAGTACCACCTTGTCATAGACCCTATTGTCACACGATATCTTGGTCATGAATTAGGCACAGGAAAGTCATCCATAATCCAAACCACAACTTTCTCGATTTCTTGAGTAAGTCCCAATTTCCTGAGTGGTCACTCTTTTCCTTGGATAGACTCATCGAGGGCGCCAGTTAGATATCTCCCATCTAATGAGGGACAAAATCCCATCTTGGTCAATCCACATTCCTCAGCACGACAATCAACCAAACCCGTACCTAGCCCTTATGGCTACCCTGCTATGGGCAACGTTAGACTAGGCCAAAGTCTGACAACTGCAACGCCGGAATAATGATGACCTCAGGTCTAAGGCGTCGCGACAGGCGTACAGGAGAGGCAAGCTGATGACTAAACCCATGCAGGACTCTCTGGGTCAGTCCAGCAACTTGTAACCCTTTACATAGTTGCACTATGACTCTCGTTCCAGCATCTAGTGCATGCATCTCTATGCACCAAGGTCATGCTGGTCTTAGTTCATTTTCGCTCTCACGAAAACACTCGACCAGGGACAGATTTAGATTAATTATCATATAATTAATCCATATAATTAATCACGGACGCTATCATAGTAAACATGCTAATTATGATAACAAAATAATTTATCTCTATAAATTAAATCAAATGTTCATAACATTTCACATAAAATGATTGGCTCTAGGGCACAATCTCCAACAGTGTTGGCTGTAGACAGTTTGACAAACACATGTTTTGTGTGAGAAGAACGGAAATTACTACTTTAAGATAATTAACCTATCTGCAAGTTAACTAGACAAGGGATTCACATGCATAATATATTTGACGGATTGATTAATGTGGAATATTAACTTGCTTTCAACATTTTTTGTATTTAATATGAATTGGCAAGGTAACATCTACCGGACCTCCAATTTTCCACATCAGTGAATCTATACGTTAATTTCCTGATGATGATGTCTTCAACAGGTAAATATTATATATAAAAGTTTCACGTTGCCTAATTTTGAGAAGAGTCAATATTTGTTTTAATCATTCCAATATTTGTTATAATCATTTTTATTTATGATATTTATTGATTATTTGAAACTCCCCTTTTATAATGGTTTAAAATCAAAGTTGTTACATATCAGAAAATAATGACGATTAATGAGTTTTAAAAATGTGTTTACGAGTAATAAAGCAATCTAATGTGTGATTAAATTGTCTTTATTACCTCTAATGTCTATTGCCTTTTATATTGGCTATCTTGATTAGAATGTGAGAGATTGAGGGACTAATCAGTACTTATCAGGTTCGTTTAATCTTGGGGAGTGCTGCTTCCTAATTTTTAGAGGTTACGGAATATCTCTCTAGGACAATGTCTATGTAACGCGATTCGAACTATTCTGTGTCTTACAATTTTATACATATTCCCCAACATTTGTCAAATTACTAACCAAGCAATATACCATCACGAATTCCCTAATGTACTGATTTTTTGAACAAAGTAAAAAAAAAAAAAAAGGAAAATGAATCTAACCACTAACCTGATACCCATAATTTTCAGTAGCATTTATACGGGCACCCGCATGGAGTAAAACATCTGCAACCTCAGCCGCACCCCTTATTGCACTCCAATGTAGTGCTGTCTGTCCGTGATGATCAGTTGCATTTACATCTCCCCCATGCTGGCAATCAGATGACAAAAATTCAGTGAGTTAAATCACAATTATTTATTAAGAGGGAATGTAAAAAGAAACAAATTCTAAATATATACTATAAAGTATATTCAACAGCATCAACATGAAAACTGAATTGAAAAAAGACATAAAACAAAAAAATATATGTTCATTTCTGATGAAGATGGATCACAAACAAGTAACAAGCCGAGCTAATACTAGAACCGTAAGCATTAGTTTCTCTTCTATTTTCTTTCTTGATAATTAGGGGTGCTTTTGTTAAGTTGTAATCCTATATATATTTATCATCCATATGCTATGGTATCTTGGATATTGACGTTTGGTAACATGATATCGTCATACATCAACATACAAGCTAACATCCTGTTATCAAATTACAATAAACAGGTTGTGACCTAATAACAGTACAAAAATTATATGATCTCATATCAGAGGGTTGGAAATAGGATTTTTTTTTATTGAAAGTTATAATTTTATCCTTTTTTGTTGATAAATTTTTTTGAGAAAACTTATTACTTGTTTTTGAATTTATGCTGAGTCAACTAATTTGTCTCTAGATAATCAAAATATACGACTTAGTCATTGAATTATTACAGTTGTTAAAGATTTGGTCTTTGGGTCAAATTTAGGGATCAAAAAATAAAAATTCAATACAAATTCAGAGACCAAAAAGTATTAATATAATAAAAATTTAGGGTCCAAAAAGTATAAAATCAATTCAAATTGGGTTGTAAAATCAATTATTACAGTTGTAAACATCTATCATGGTACCTTATGTTTCCCTTATATTCTTTCACTATTTTTGGGGATTGGGTTGTAAACTTTATATGAGAAAATAAACTAATTTTTTGCATCTCCTTTGTTTTCAATAAACTTCGCTGCTTTTGTTTTTAACTGTCATATTTTGAACTATGGTCTGACTTTCAATCGCTGTATGCCAAGCACATTAATCCTTTTAGGGAAAGTCTTGTAAATTCTTATGTTTATGCAGATGTATACAGTTTATAAAAAGATGCTTCCTTATGTTTATGCAGATGTGTACAGTTTATAAATTCTTAATAATGTATGTTGATGTATGACCAGTTTTTCGTAGGTATTTGATGGTTTGAATATGAAAATGCTAATTTTTGTTTTGATTTTTGAAAATGACAAAGTAGTGCATTGGAGAACGGAATCAAAGTTAATTTAATTTAATAGTTCAGCATTTGTTGCTTAAATGGGCCAGATCATGTAGAAGGGGCATTAAGGAAAGAAGTATGGCTGGGTAAATTCAAAATTGCAGACTGAAAATCACATAATAACCAATTATAGGTCTCATGCTGTGGTTTTACTTTAAATTTCCTAACTCATTTATTATAAAATATGCTTCCAAATGTTTTTTTTAATTGTAATACATTTGAAGAACTTGAAAATCTGATATTCTTATGCAGTGGTGAGAAAAGATCTATCAAAGAGTGGCCAGAGCTTCTTGAGATCAAGGGAAGGGTTCGACTTGATGCATTGGAAAAATTCTTGCAAGATTGGACTGTAAACTTTATATGAGAAAATTCCTGCAAGATTGGGCTGTAAACATCTATCATGGTACCTTATGTTTCCCTTAAATTCTTTCACTATTTTTGGGGATTGGGTTGTAAACTTTATATGAGAAAATAAACTAATTTTTTGCATCTCCCTTGTTTTCAATAAACTTCGCTGCTTTTGTTTTTAACTGTCATATTTTGAACTATGGTCTGACTTTCAATCGCTGTATGCCAAGCACATTAATCCTTTTAGGGAAAGTCTTATAAATTCTTATGTTTATGCAGATGTGTACAGAATGGGAGTTATGATGAAGCTCTAGATTTGGAAGCATTTGTTTGTAAACTGTCGACTATGCATCCAAAGTAAGTTAGCTCCATTTCTCCCAATTTTAACATATATTTAAGCTATTTTCTGGGAAAAGGTGTCTTCCCCTTCTGTCATTATTAACCATGTTATTGTTCATCATCAAACTGTATTAGAGAAAAAAATTGACTTCACTGTAGTACTGTCAATTTTGGAATATTTTCCATCATCAAACTGCCAATTTGTTCATCACTCAGTAGAGTCTGATTATTTCTTTGTAGAATGTATTTATATGCCTCACTATAAGTTTGGTTAGGCATAGCTGCTGAAATTTTACTGAATTTGTCTGGATCACTTCTGGATGTAGCTGCTGAATTTCTTCATCTTCAGATTTTTACTGAATTAGTAATATTTCTGCATAGCTGCTGAATTTCATCATCAGAGTTGGACTTATTTATTACTGAATTCGCCTTTTGTATACGCTCTTCAGATGAACTCAGACTATTGATTGTGTTAAGTGCTTGATTTGATGACATCTGAGATACTGAGACTATTGATGACATCTGAGATACTGAGACTATTGATTGTGCAACTATATTTTGATGAGATTTGAATAGTATTATTCTTATTAAAGATTCAACATGATTCTTCTGTGAACATTAGAAGAAAAACAACAGAAAAACAATAGAATTTTTGAATAGTTTGACTTGTCTTTGTGAAGGAAGTTTAAAGTTTGCATTGTAGTATTCGGATTATCAGAAAATTCACTGGACATATTATAACGGAGAATGATGTTGTAGCCAATGTGAATTCATTAAATAGATTCATTAATTGATTTAATTGATGTCTTAATGATCAAGGAATAATGTTATTGCAGGGATTGGCATGTAAGTACAGCTTGGAAAGTGTTATTTAAGATGGCCAGAAATTATGTATTCTTCGTGTTAAAAACGCATGTAATTATATGTTTGCAAAATAGTGCATGCTTTAACTTTGTTTGCCTCAACTTTGGGGATTTATATGATTTACATCTATAAAAACAGTAATGAAAATAAGAGTATTAAAATAACAGTTTTTTCAACTTGGTTCTGAATTTGACTTAGCTGAACCTATTCTACTTAATTGCAGTAAAAAATAGGAGCAGCTGACAGTCATTTTCCTGCAAATTCGCTTAACTGAAGTCATATACTATTACTTCTGAATTGATCCTTCTAAATTTGCATTTCACTTCAGTTGTAAATTTATGCTTCTGAATTTATAATTTGTTCACTGCACAGATTTATAAACACTGCTATCATGCACAGTAATGTATTCTAAATTTGCATTTACGTTTTGCACAATGTAGCAAAATGTTTAGTTTTTTTTCTACATTGTGCAAAATGGCTACATTGTGCAAAACAGTGGTTAGACTGTTAAACAGAAAAAAAGAACTATTCATGGCTTAAATACAAGCCTTTACTCGCAGCTGTACTGAAATTTTTTTCCCCAAATTTCTTTCAATTACATGGATTATCTGTTGTATTTCAATTCTAACTTTCCTGCTATAGATTCAGAAGGGTTTACATAGACATGATTGATAGTTATGTAGCAGAGTTGCAAGAGTAATGTCATCAAATGAGGCATAATCTTCCTCAGTACCAATACCAATTTTACAAAAGAAAAAAAAAATAAAAAACAGAAACACCCGTGCGAAAAGCACGGGTATCATACTAGTAAATGTATAAAGTAATTCTGACTAAACTACTCATAATCTCTTTTCGGTCTCATATGAGTCAATTAAAATTAAATAATCAAATGATGACAACTTAATTTTAACACATTAGAGTTCAAGTTCATTTAATCATTTAAATCACAAATACTACAATGCATAAGTTCAAGCAAATATGTTGATCTTTCATTCTTTAGAAAAAGTTTTTTTAATCATCTTAACTTCAATACACATTTCACTTTTACTAGAAACTTTATCTAAAGCAAGAAGTAATTTATATTTAGACATAATTGAACCATAATTCATATCTGATGAATGATGATCTAGGATGCTATAAGATATTGATGACTCGATCATCGCACTTTATTATTAATATTAATGCACATCTTTGAATATCCTATAACAAGAATAAACTTTTTCAACAAATTCGCCATTCTTAGGGAAAATAACTTTTTCTCCTTCTATTACATTTTTAAGACCCATTTTAGATAATACACGGGCCGAAAGGAAATTTTTATGAATCATGGACACTGACACTGAAATGGAACACAACACAGACACACCGACACGCTAAATTCTTAAGATTACACGACATATATTTTTTGTTTTGTTTCACTTTTGGTCCTATATCTTATGGTTAAGTTGCATAATTCGTCACATATATTTGTAAAAGATTCCACATTGTGTAATTAGTTGTGAATTTTTTTTTGCAAAGACATGAGATCAAATATGACAAAATAATATAAAACTAATTTTGTACTTGAGCAAAAATGTAACAAAAAAATTGAGATCAAATTGAGACCTGAATAAAAGATACTAAAAGTACATATGGGCTTAAGTAAAAGGTACTTTTTTTTTAATAATTATAATATTTTCCAATTAAAATAGTATATTCTAAACTTTATTTGTCAGTTAGAAATTGAAGTGTCCAAAAGTGGAACGGATAGTATTTAATACTGTATCTTTCTGAGCTTTATTATGGTATTCCATGTTTGGACAAACTCTAATTGACTCAGAAAAGCATAAATAGTCAAATATAAAAGAATTGTTTTAGTGTTCACATCCTCTTTCTTTTCATTCTCGTTTCAAGAAAAAGAAAAGAAACATACAACAAATAACAAACAGAGCAAATTAAAATTGAAGTAGCTAGCAATAGCTTTTCAAATTTTGTCGACGAAAAAAGATGCTCGCTATGTGACTTCGTTGCAAAGTCTTCAATCCAACTTCTCCTAATAAGGGGGTTGTATCCACACAACCTCACTTGTTGTCTAAGCCATAATCTTGTATTCTGATTCTGCACTTGAACGAGAGACTACATCCTGCTTCTTACTCTCCTATGAAATCAAATCTCTTCCCACAAGCACACGATATCTAGTTTGTAGATCTCCTATCTGCCTTGGACCCTACCCTGCAAAGAAAAAAGATGTCGAAGTCGAATAGATTTGCATAAGAGAAACACTCAATATTAGTTTGCCCATTGTTTCCATTCAACAAATCACGTCGACACCTTTCAAATGCTCTCTTGCCCCTAGTTAACTTTACCAGGTAAAGCCAAATCAGTGATAGTATATATATGTATATACTAAGTTCGAATTCTAAAAAATCACATTAAAGATGGCAAAACAATTATATAAATAAAGTAGCTGCAAATGGTAACACAATCTTTTTAGATTAAAATGTCAAATAAATAAATTTTATCTGATAGAATATGCGCTATTGAACAAGGGGACACAAGCATGGGCTAAATCTTAGATAAGGATTCTTATATTTTTACTATAACCCTCTAATAAATATATGACACGTGATGAAAATTTTATACATGATCAGTCATGATAGAGAGAAAATATTAAACACATGCCAATCAAAAAAGAGAAAGTAAACTTATCTAAGTTCTTCCGACAGGCATAGTTATGATTTAATACTTTAAGGTTTTATCATAGGAAAGGAAAATTTTGTTTTGGGACCAAGATGTGTCTCTATCATTCCGTCCTGTATACTTGACTGTATGGTTAACATCTTTGAAAGTGAAACTCGATATGGTTACTTGCATCAATGGTGCTACCAGACTTCAATTTTCTGTGAAGCAACAAATTGGGGAAAAAGAAGAGGCAAAGATGCAGGTTAAAATGACCAGTCATACCTTCTTAGCATGACCGACTGCATAACTGGAAATACCAAACAAAAAGAACAAATCGACCATGATAAATGATAGAACACCAGGATGATGAGAACCAGCAGACAGAATCCATGTGCCAAATGAAGTTGTAGGAAGTGGACTAGATAAAAGTCCTGCATGCAGAAAATTAGTTTCAATCAGCAGATTAAACATCAAATACTGTAAGAAAGTCACACTTAATTCTTCTCTATCCAACACATACTTGTAATTGCAACTCCCCCGGTGACAAACAATGCTAATGTTTCAAGAACAAGAAAAACAAGGAACTCCCATTTGTTATTCTGTAATCATGAATTAAAAATTAATCAGGTAAGTTTTATCAACAGTAAAGAATGAGATTAAGTAGTTAGTACTTTATCTACTGTAAGGATTAAAAACCATCATCAATCTAGTAATAACTTATTAGGTCATAAATAGTGAGACATGACACATAATCTGACCTTATTTACTGTTGAGAGTCATGAATTAGGAATCAATTAGTCAAATCTCATTTACTAAGTTAGTTGGTCATTATTGTTTTTATATTAATTAGATGTTTAATCAGGTGGTAGAGAGTTGTGTTTTGAATGTAGTAGGTGTTTTCCTAGGTTATTTATAAGGATGCTATCTTCATTGTATTGACATATATTCAGATTAATGAAATAAATTTCAACATTTATCAATATGTATGAAAAAGATTAAAATTTCCAAAAGTACCTTGCCAATGCAATTGGATACCCATTCACAATGACGATGAAATTGATCAACACAGCGATCACATATAGAACAGTGCTTTGAATGAAGAGGCCTCACAATCTAAAGAAAACAATATAAAATTGTGTTTCAAATCAGCAGAAAATGTTTCTTTGTGATGTATGAGTAAGACACTGATAGCTGGCAAAAAATGCTTCGCTGCAAGAAGTTTGACAATCTAAAGGTAGCAGAGGATACCTTGCATGTTGTACAAAGCTGGGACCAATTTCCAGCTTGCAATGTAGGATTGTTTATCTCAATCTTTAGAAGAGGTTCCTGCCACACATGAAGCCATAAGATCAATGGAGTAAACATCTTATCTAAATATAAAATTGGATTAGAACAAATGAATAAGATATTAGTATATCCATGAGGTTACCAGTTCAAAAGAAACTTAAAATCAATTAATTTATCAGAAAAAGAATATTGATATCAAAATGAAAGACTAAAGAGACTCCAAAGGAAAGAACAAACTCACATCATCTTTCATATTAACAGAGTTATGCACATTCATTCTGATGTAACCTGGATCCTTGCTGCCAAAAATAATAAAACGGAAAAATATATTTATACTGTGTATATAAACACAAAGTAATGAAAAAAGTATAAACTTGCTCTGACATGTATTGGCTGTTTATATGCAGCATGTATCTTCTACCAATAATTATCATTTAAAATATCAAGGGAGTATTTAGGATAAAATGTAAATCTTTAGTTCATTTAACTAACCTGCTACACCTGTAGAGCAAAACTAGTCCAGATGTTGCAAGGAAAACTCCAAACCATGAAAAAAGGCTCGCAGCAGCTGTCAACTTTGGCAGATCCGTTGCTGCAGAAATTGTACACTATAATCACTTAGAGCATGAACGTGCACATAGATATTTATCTACTCAAACTTCAAATTTTAAGCATCTAGGAGGTTACCCAAGATGACAGAATGAATATAGATCACCAAGAGTACAATAATTTTACACCAGAGTAAAGGAGCAAATCCTAATCTGGAAATTTTTACAAAGAAGAACCGCGCTATAGCTTGTCCCTGCAGAACAGATTTAACTTTAACATCATAATTAAAAATGAAAAGATACTCTAGGACCGCATAGGGGAGAGGGGGTAGCAAAACCATAGGTAACTCTCTTAACATGTGAGGATAATATTTGTAAAATAACAACTAATGACAGAAATAAACAGATCATAAAGCTAAGATCGAACTTCAAGTAGTAATCATTGCAGAAGACACTAATTTAGAGGGACGACACTGGGCAAAGTCAAATGTTTTGGCAACAAAACACTTACAAAGAAAAAGGCAACTTCTTTGTCAGAAATAAGCTGGAATGGTGTACGGCCAGTGTTATCTGTCACTTTTAGGTCTTCTCTCTTGCTAGCCTGTACTAACACTTTACATGCCTCCAGGTTACCCTTGGAAGCAGCCCAGTGGAGAGGAGTATAACCTGAATTTTTTTTTTTTTAAAAAAAATTGACTAATAATTTAAAGAAATCAAAGATCAATTAATATTATATAGATATCAGTTCTCATAAATAATTTTTATAAAAGACTGATAACGGAGTTTCAAGGTTGCTCATTAGAACAAACCGTATTTGTCCTGCCGTCCTCTATATGCATCTAGGAACAACAGAAGACGTATACAATCAGCAAAACCTTTGTAAGCAGCCCTAAGTTCACAGAAAAAGGAAAAAATCAATTCAATGACAAAAACATAAAATAGAAGAATTTTAAAATAGAGATGAGCTGATGTTTCCTGTGATATTAAAACATAAGGAAGACAGGACAGATGCCAATTACAAATATTCAATATTCACGTATGAAAATAAAAAGTCTTGCCAAACTACTGTGATATAAAATATAAATCCAGTTACTACCCATGTAGACATATCAGAGGACATCTCTTAACATAGTGTGCCAGACAAGGGCAAAATCTTTCTGCTTTTCCATTTTGAAACAGGATTTCCCTTGCTTATGAGTATAGGAAAAAAATTTTGCTACCAATAGGGAAGTCTTTCTCATCTAAAATTTCAAATTGAGGTGATTGAATTTGCACCAAGGGATGGTTTCACGGGACTCAGCCAATTTCTACCAACAAACTAAGTGGAACATCACAATACCATAGTTGAAGAGTAGATTGTGACAAACTAGAAAGGTGAGTGGGGAGGTAGGACATCCAAAATTTTAATCTAGTGGGAAAAGGCTTTGGTTGTTGTTGTACCTAATGACAGAAAAGGAAGTGTTAAACTTCAAATTCTCAGTTACCAGTGCAACGGGCTGTTTCCATAATTATCTGCAGAATCAGCATCAGCATTCCATTTTGAAACAATGTGATAAAGGAAAGCTGTCTCACCATACTGAGCTGCCACATGTGTTGGCTGTAGACAGTTTGATAAACACGTGTTTTATGTGAGAAGAACAGGAACTACCACTTTAAGATAATTACCCAGATACATGTTAACTAGACAAGGGATTCACATAATATATTTGACGGATTGATTAATACAATTTAGTGTTGAATATTAACTTGCTTTCAACATTTTTTATATTTAATATGAATTGGCAAGGTAACATCTACCGGACCTCCAATTTTCCATATCAGTGAATCTATACGTTAACTTACTGATGATGATGTCTTCAACAGACAACAGGTTTGTCACATTCCTAACTTAGCAATATACCATGAGGAATTCCCCAATGTACTGATTTCTTGAACTAAGTAAAAAGAGGAAAATCAATCTAACCACTAACTTGATACCCATCCTTATCAGCAGCATTAACTTGGGCACCCGCATGGAGTAAAACCTCTGCAACCTCAGCCATACCCCTTATTGCACTCCAATGTAGTGCTGTCTGTCCGTTAGGATCAGTTGCATTTACATCTCCCCCATGCTGGCAATCAGATGTCAAAAATTCAGTGAGTTAAATCACAATTATTTATTAAGAGGGAATGTAAAAAGAAACAAATTCTAAATATATACTATATAGTATATTCAACAGCATCAACATGTAAACTGAATTGAAAAAAGACAAAACAAAAAATATATGTTCATTTCTGACGAGGATGGATCACAAACAAGTAACAAGCCGAGCTAAGACTAGAACCGTAAGCATTAGTTTCTCTTCTATTTTCTTTGTTGATAATTAGGGGTGCTTTTGGTGCATTGTGACTCTATATTTATCATCTCATATGCTGTGGTATTTTAGATGTATGACATTTGGTAACAACATGATATTGTCATACATCAACATACAAGCTAATATCCTGTTATCAAAATACAATAAACAGGTTGTGACCTAATAACAGTACAAAAATTAGATGATCTCAGATCAGAGGGTTGGAAATGGGATTTTTTTTTATTGAAAGTTATAATTTTATCCTTTTTTGTTGATAAATTTTTTTGAGAAAACTTACTACTTGTTTTTTGAATTCATGCTGAGTCAACGAATTTGTCTCTAAATAATCAAAATATATGACTTAGTCATTGAATTATTGCAATTGTTAAAGATTTGGTTTTTGGGTCAAATTCAGGGACAAAAAAACAAAAATTCAATACAAATTCAGAGACCAAAAAGTATTAATATAATAAAAATTCAAGGTCCATAAATTATAAAATCAATTCAAATTTAGGGACCAAATCATCATTAAGAACCAAAAAGATGACCATTGAAATATTCCACAACCAAATCGTGTATTTTAGATATTCACTGATTAATTCACTTGGTATAAATTCAAAAACAATAAGTTTTTCTAATATGGCGCCAATATTTAGTGTCTTTTATGTTATTTTTTAATTATTTCTTGTTGATATTTTATTTAGACAATTTTTATATTAAAATTATTTTTTATTATATTATTATAATTTAATTATTTATTAATATTATAAAATGATATTTTTTCAAAAAAATATAAATGAATATATTTTTTAAAAAAGGTATTTATATATTTATTTTAAAAATATCTATAAATATTTTTAAGAAATAAACAAAATAAACACAACCTTTAATTATAAATCAAGAATCCATGTTGGACAAAATCAATTGAAAAATCGAATCAAATTGAGTAAATTCGTTCACTTAGAGGGAAAGAGAAATTGATTAAAAAAAAAGGGTTAAAATACACTTTTGGTCCCATAACTTTTGTTCAGGTTTTAATTTGATTGTATAACTCTTTTTGTTGCACTTTTAGTCCTATCTCTTCTGCTGCAGATTTGGTCTCATATTACACTTTTAATCCCATATCGTCAAATTGATTTCATCAATGAATCAAAACCATAAAAGAACCTGGATGATGTAACGAGCAGCGGCAATCCGATTGTTGTATGCAGCCCACTGAATCGCGTAGTAGCCTTCGCCATCGGGTTCGGAGACAGAACAACCGTCTTCCTCCACCAATCTCTTCATCTTCTCCATATCGCCGTACGCCGCCGCGTTCCGGAGTCTCTGGTCGTCGTCTTTGGCGGCGAGAGATTGGACCTCTTCAACGTTCTCTTTCTCGATGTCGGAAGCCATGTCTCCGGCGAGAACCGATCGAGGACCGAAAACGATGAGAGATTCAGAGATTAATTGAATTGGATGAATGATTGCTTTACAGAATCGGCATTGTCAGGGAAGGTAAGAAGAAGAGAGATTAGGTCATCGCCTTCGGATTTGGATTTGTGTATGAGTGAAATATAAGAGAAAGAAAAAAAAATGATGAGAACAAATTTGAGAAATGTCTTTATAATTTAAAAATCCACTCCCATTGACACGCCATTTCTGTTGTACCGGTCTGTCCGGAGGATCATTGAACCAAACGGCAAACACACACACTCCTGATTTGCCGTTCGTCCCAATTTTTAGGCCAAACTATCATTTTTGGTCTTTAAATATCTACCTTCAATTCTATTTGTGTCTAATGTATATTTTTTGTTATGTTTTAATTCTTAATATTTCTTTGAAGTTTCAATTTAGTCCATGATAAGTTCCGTGATTGATTCTTAACTACTGAATATGATGATATCTCTCTTGTTTCAAGTTTGAGTATGATAAAATCAAAGTTACATGTGACTCTTCACAAGCTCTTTTTCTATCCAATTAGGGTTACTGGCAAACAGGATCAAATTGAGCCAAAAACTAGGCCGCTCATTTCATGAAGTTGGTCATAAGTCATAACTCTCTCGTTTTAAGTATAAATGCAACGGAATTAGAACTATGAGGTACTCTGAAGAGTTATTTCTATTGCCAATTGGAGTCGTCAAAAAACAAGGTCAAATAATACTTCGAAAGTGGATTTGGCCAAAATATCAATACTAACTTTTGAAATATTATATATTTGACCTGATTTGCTAATGGTTCGATCCTAAACTGAGAAAAAACTCGTAAGAGTTATCTATAATTATGATTTTATCACATTTGGAAAGATATAAATCAACTTCATAAAATAAGCAATCCATTTTTGGACCCAATTTTTATACACGATTTTATCAAAGATTCCCCCACTTGCCTAAATGGTTTCCACTATGACAACTACATTAATTCCCCACTTTTAGCATTTCTAAATGGACAATATATTATATAATATTGATCCCATTTTTGTTTTGGTCAATTAAAATTTAGGTGAGGGGATAGCACCCTAATCTAAGGTGAGGGCAGGCCTCCGGGCTCAAAGAGCACTTGTAGAAGTACTTATAGATAACCCACCAAATGAGACATCATCAGGTACCGAACTCAAACCACGCAATTATCATAGGCAGAAGGTGATCAAGTGATCCTGTTTTTGTCTGCTACTTTTTTTTTGTGAGTGAAAATTTAGATGAGTTGGACCCCGAGGGCTCACCAATGCCAAGACACTGCCTCAAGGCTCTATGAGCGCTTACCGAAGTATTTACAGATCGCCTACTAACAAGGACCTCACCCGACAGTGGGAGTCAACTCTCTATCAATTGGGCTAACCTTTGTTGACGGCTACTTATTTAAGAAATGATTGGGATGACTAATCTTAGATAATACTATTTCATTCTTGAAAAATAATTATAGTAACATAAGTATTTTTTTAGTTCCCAATTTTTTTTTTATCAATTTTCTATTTTATCTCTAAAGTTTGTTTATTGTCAATTTTATTTTCAAAATCTCATATTTTTTATTTATTTTTTATCCTAACTTCATCCAATGAATTAATGAAATTTGTTTCCAAAATCTAAGTCAAAATTTATAAAAATCCTAGTATAAACCAAATATTTTCTCACATAGAGTTGATTGTGAAGTTTTATTCTAAGCACAACTAACTTTGTATTATTCAATTAATTTAAGATAATAAACAGTTGAGGGAGCATGAACGAAATTATAATTAAATGATAAAAAAGAAATAAAAACAACTAACGAATATGATACAAATTAAACGTCTGCCCTAAGATTAATCCATATTTAATTTAATCAAATATTATCTAGATAATTATTGGTCACAAATGTATAAAGTAATCTCGAACACTAAAATACTCATAATCTATTTTCACTCAATTAAAATTAACTAATCAGATTATGACTACTTAATTTTAGCACATTAAAGTTCAAGTTCATTTAACCATTTAAATCACAAATATCATAATGCATAAATTCAAGTAAATTTGTAGATATTTCATCCTTTAGAAACAGTTTTTTTAATCATCTTAGCCTAAATACATATTTCATAGTTACCTAAAACTTTATCTAAAGCAAGAAGTAATTTATATTTACATAATTAAAGCATAATTCACATGTGATGATCTAGGATTCCATAAGATAAAAGATGACTCGATCATATAAATAGAATTATTTCACTTCAAACAAATACCTACCTTGACGTCGATGGAGCTCTGACTCCAGCAAAGTTCGTCCGAGCAGTGTTAGTCGCGTGACTTCTCCAGCGACAAAGTCGAAGAACTGAGAAGAAGAGGGAAGAATAGTCGAACATGGAGGATGAAGAGAGAGCAAAGAGACCCTAGAAAATTTTTCCTGTAAAATTACAATTATGCCATTAGCTTTTTTTCTCTATATTTACCATTATGCCACCGGTCACTTTTGCTCTCTGTTTTTAGGGAAAAAAACACCTTTTACATGTTTTCTGTTTTTAGACTTAAAAAATAAATTTTGGTTTTTTTATTTTTAGAAACAAATTAAAAAAACTGTGACACCAAACAGGTTTTTTTTTTTTGTTTTTTTGTATTTTAAAATAAAAAATTGTTTTATAAAAGAAAATAAAAAACGCCCTTATAAGTTTGAGAAATGTCTCACCATAATCACGGTAATTTATATACTTCAGCAGATTTGTAATTTAACATATCCACTCTCATCGTCATCGCCATTTCTGTTGAAACTTTTTGTCCGGAGGGTCACTGAACCCAACGGCAAACACACACACATTCCTCATTGGCCTTTCGTCCCAATTTTTAGGCCAAACCATCATTTTTTGTTTTAATCTTTACCTTCAATTCTTTTTTAGTCTCTAATATATTTTTCTTGTTCTATTTTGATTCTTAATATTTCTTCGAAGTTTCAATTTAGTATGTGATAAGAAGTTCCACAATTGATTCTTAACTACTGAATATGAATATATGATCATTTCAAGTTTGAATATGATAAAATCAAAGTTACGTTTTACTCTTTACAAGTTCTTTCTCTATCCAATTAGGGCTATCGAATAACAAGATCAAATCTAGCCAAAAAATGGGCCGCTCATTTCATGAAGTTGGTCATAAGTTATAACTCTCTCGTTTTAAGTATAAATGCAACGAAATCCAAACCATGGGTTACTTTGAAGAGTTCTTTTTATTCCCAATTGGAGTAGGGACAAACTAGGTCAAATAATACTTCAAAAATCGGTTTGATCAAAATACGAATATTAACTTTTGAAGTATTATATATTTGACCTGATTTGCTAACTATTCCAACTGAATTGAAAAAAAACTCGTAAGAGTTATCTATAGTTATGATTTTATCACATTTAGACTTAAAATAAGAAATTTAGGCTTGTTCTTGTGTTCTGTTTTGTTTGGTAATAAAATTCAGATTGGCCAAAAAAAAGACTTAAAATAAGAAGGATATAATCAACTTCATAAAAAAAACAATCCATTTTCGGGCCCAATTTAACCTCATTTGTCAACAGCCCTAATTGGATAGATAAAGAGCTCGTCAATAGTAATTCATAACTCTGATTTCGTCACATTTAGACTTGCAACGAGAAAGATACGAACTCATTTAGTATTTAGGAACATAAACAAAGCTTTTGAAAAATATTAAGGACTAAAATGGAAAAGAAAAAATGTTAAGGACTAAAAAAATTTAAGATAAATATTAGGGACCAAAATAAAGTTTTGACCCAATTTCCAATATTATGTATTTATGTTTCAATTTTTATTTATTCTTACAAATAAAATTGGATAATTTCGTATTTCTATATGAATAACATATTTGAATATTTTCTGTTTGATATTTATTAGTCAAGTTTCTATAGTCATGCTTATTCATTTAGTCTTTGGAAGCAGCTTGAATCCTTCATGCACCCAACAGTTTCTCTATGTCCTTGTGCAAATATCAGAAATGGAAACATGTATAAATAAAAAATTTCTAGTATGGTTAGGGGAAAATAACAGACACAATCCTACAATCGTTTTAATTACCTCAATGCTAAGAGGAAAAGTTGTAGAAGCATAATGTTCAATTACATTCCCTTCCTTAATAATCCGCAAGGAATTTGGAGAAATTTCATTTGATATATATAATCCCCAAAAAGCCCACCTTTGGTTGATTTAAGAAACTTGTACAACATGATTTTGAGCACACCTTCAACAGAGCATGCTAATAAGGCATGATTATATTTAACATTGTTGTTCAATGCATGCATGACTTGACAAACAAATTCATTCTGTCAAGAAACCTTCAACAGAGCACGCTAATAAGAAATTTCATAGAATGAATCATATATATGCCTTGTGATGAACCTGGTTCTGGCCGGGGGTCATTACCTGGTTCGGTGAACGCACAGGGGTGGCCCTGCGATTCACCTCCGATGCCCGATGCTTAAGTTAGTAAGGGATATGAGCTCAATAATCTCAATTGACTGAGTATAGAGCGTACCTTTTTCGTTAACCTTTTATATTGGTAGAGGGCAATCAGTTGTGATCTTGCCATAAATGCTTGGATGCTTGATTGTGATCCTGGCTCATCTGATTGTGATCCTTTGCTCCTACGTAATTTCCTTTCTTGTGAAAGGTGCCTTGATGGCTAAGGCGTTATCGAGGGAAAGGATCTCAGAGTATAATTGACACAAAAAAGAAAAAATTATGAGTATAATTGACTCAAAAAAATTTTTGTGGTACAATTGAAACTAACCTCATACTTTGAAAGTACAATTGACTTAAAAAGAAAATTGATGGTACAACTGAAACTGGTCCTATACTTTATGGGTACTAAGAATATTTTGTCCAAAAAGTAATATATGATTGATTTTAAGAGTGAAGGAGTATAAATAAAATTTATCATTAAAAGAAGAAAAAAAACAATTATTTAGTTCTCGAATTTAAATTAATCTTTAATTTTATTTTCAAAATTTGTTTACTGTTTTCATCTCATAAGTTTTATAATTAGGTTTATTTTATCTTTTATGCTAACTTCATTCAAGGAACTAACAAGAAACATCATGTGATTTTCAAATTGAGGCATGATTTTCTTTTTTTAGTAATTTTATATTACATATTATAAGCTACAAAGAATTTGTATTTTTTTTGGTAAATTAAAGTTTAAGTGGGGTTAAGTACCGGTATCCCATTAGGATCAGGGAACCTTCCAATNTTAAACATTAGAGAAATTAGAATGAGAATGGTCTAAACTGCAAAAGTTAAGAGTAGTTGTAATCAAAGGCAAAGTTGAAGAAATGTATGGTTAGAGGCCAAAAAGTAATTACAAAAGATAGAGGGACCGAATTGAAAAATAAAATAAATTTTAGAACTTTAAGTATAGTAATTAAAAGGTTGGGGGGAAGAAACATAGTTTTAGCCAAAATTTATAAGAATGCAATTAAAAGGGAAGAAGGAGAGAAGTGATGTGGCAGAGGCATAATTTGTTTCAGAAAAAAAAACAAGAGAGAAAGAGAGATGGTGATGAAGGGTAGAGGAAGATAAGGCGATATCTCACTAACCGGTTGTCCGTTCGGGGCGTTCTATAGCTCGTTTCGAAGCTTAGGAAGATAGGAATCAAACCCTGGTTCCAGTTTGAAGATCAAACGGTTCGAGTGAGAGAAATATAGGATCGAAAACTGACGCTGTATGATGAAAATATGCAGAATATTTGGAAGTTTTAGGGACTAAATCGTCTCTAGGTAGGGTTTCTTCTTTCTCTCCTCATTTTAAAGCTCTAGTTCATCCTATGTTTGCTTAGGGTTCATGAATTGTGATGGTGGTTGATGTTTTTGAAATATTGTGAGGGTTTCTTGAATTCAAGTTTTAAAATTCATAAAGTTTCCTTGGGAATTTGTGAAATTATGAGAAAAGAGTATTAAATATTGTTTGTTTCTGATGTTATTTGGTTTCTTTGTTCTCTTATTGAAATTTGCAATATTAGTGTATTGGAACAAATTACAAATCGGTCCTTCACTATTTTGGAGTTTATTTCAGAATGATCCTTTAGCAGGTTTTAGTAAAGTACTGAATGGTCCTTGTGGAAGTGTATTTCCTTCAAGGATGAAGTTTTATTGAGTTCAAATGATTTGGAATTGAATTATTTTATGAGATATGAAATTGTTTATTGAGAAGTAATGGAACTGTAAATATGATTTATTAAAAAGTTATGTGATAAACAAGAAGAATTATGGAATGTGATATATTGTGATTTGTCATTGTTGGGAAATCACAGAGGGAGCGCAGCGGAAGGAGGAAAAATAAAAATTTTTCACCCAGGGACTAAAACGTAATTAAAACAAACAAACTCTGTGATTCCTTCCAGGATNGGCCCTCCCCGTTTATTCGCGATGAGTACTCGGGTAATGGCTATGGTGGATTCCATAGTTGGCTTAAGTGTGGATTCCTTAGGCGACAGGCTGATTGGTATGTGCGCACACCAGAAGACGTTCCGGAAGCCTAGGTCTAGATGACCATTGATGTATGATCATGACATATTGGATTGCTGGTTATACCTTGAGGTATCACAGTTGCGGGTGACGCGCGGTCACGGCCAGCTGTATAGTATTATTGTTGATTTTGATAGTTTGGGTTGCTGGTTATACCTCGAGGTATCACGATTGCGGGTGACACGCGGTCACGGTCAGCTAATATGTTAAAGTTTTGAAAAGATAATCTCATTAAATACTTGTGCCATTTATCATATTTCATGTTGCTTAGGGTAAACATGGTTTGAAGTTTGGTTTTGTTGAGGATGTGGTTAAAGTAGAATGATTATAACCCTACTGAGAATATTATTCTCACCCTACGAAACATTTCAGTTTTTGTTGTGCAGGATTTTTGTTGGGTCTTTCGAGATGGAAGCCTCTTTGTAAATTTTAGTAAATTGGAGAATTGTATTGGGCCCTGCGTGGCTAGTTTGGAGGCGGAGCCTCTTGTATGATGATTTGAATCTGTTTGTTCTCTCTAAAATCTTTTAAGAGGATAGAGTATGTTATTAATGTATACTAAAAGGGCCATGTAACTTGGAGTATTATAGTGTAATATGAGTTTAGTCTTTAATTTGAATCAGGATGTTACATTTTGGTATCATTTAATAAAAAATAAATAAAAGATAAAATTAATCAAAATATGATAATATTAAAAATATAATTTCAAATATATTTTAATTTTATTCTATCAATTATACTCCAAAATTTTTATTCAATGTTAGACTAATGTCCAACAACGTCAAAATTGTTATCACCAAATAGTGACATCATCATGTGCCCGATGTTGAGGGTGTTCATGTGCCTCTTATGGCCGATGTTGAGGGCGATCATGTGCCTCTTGTACTCGATATTGAGGGTTGTAGATAGCATATCTAAGGATAAGTACAACGAAACAAGAAAGAATTTCGCGACAAGCTTTTATATGTATGTTATGTGACGTTTTTTTTTTGTTGCAACGTTTGTTTCTTCATTTTCACGGTAGTTTCATAAAAGTTTCTTCATTTTCACGGTAGTTACATATTTATGAAAGTATAGACACATAAAAGTACATACATACATATGAACATGTTTGTGTAAACATTTTTTACAAGAATCTTAAAACATATTGTGAATCTAACCACTTTGAAATTCAAGTACTCATCACCTGTAGTCTTTCCTTTCATAAATTATATTACAAGCAGTATGATTTGATTATTGTCTATAATCCCATGCAATTGTTGGGTGTCGAAAACAAAAAGTTATTCAATCAAACCCAGAAGTATTTTGGTGCCCCTATATTATAAGAACACAATTTCAAGTGTGTTATTAATTTTTTTTATGGCTTAAGTGCAATTTTGGTCCCCTAACTTTTGCAAAGGTCTCAATTTGGTCCCCTAACTTTTTTTGTTGCAATTTTGGTCCCTTAACTCTTGAAAACGTCTCACTATTAGTCCAAAGTGCACTTCCAAGTCATGAAAACGTCTCCGCAAAATGGTCCTTTTTTAATTCACTTCACTCATATTTATCACGTCATCAACCAACTCAGCCTTTAGATTGGCACTAACGGCAGATAATGAATGGAAAAAGTGCACTTGGGACCAACAGTGGGACGCTTTCAAAAGTTATGGGACCAAAATTGCAACAAAAAAAGTTAGGGGACCAAATTGAGACCTTTATGAAAGTTAGGGGACCAAAATTGCAACAAAAAAAGTTAGGGGACCAAATTGAGACCTTTGTGAAAGTTAGGGGACCAAAATTGCACTTAAGCCTTTTTTTATCAATTATATTCCAAAATTTTTATATTTGATTTAATGTTAAATTAATACCCAACAACCTCATAATTTTATCACCAAATAATGACATCATCATTTCATAGATGCCTTGTCACAGTATGAAAATTTTGAAATATAATAGATATAAATGTAAAAATTTTGAAATATAAATAACACTAAAATAAATAAAAAAAGAAATCACTCACCACATCAACATTTGTCATTAATAAATAAAAGGCAAAACACCCTTTTGTGCCCCTAACGTTTGCGGTGATTTTCAATTATGCCCCTAACGTTTCATTTGTGTCAGTTGTGCCCCCAATGTGAAACGTTAGTTTCAATTATGCCCCCAATTTCAATCATAAAAAAAAACACCATTTTTGCACGATTTGAACTCGGTTTTGATCAGATTTCATATGGGTTTTAGTTTTCAGACATCACAAACTTGATTCCTTGGACCAATTTCAAAGATTAAGCTCAAAATAGCCCCAAATCCGAAGAAAATCCGACCCGATGAATCCTAAAAAGGACCAAAACGAAATGCAGCAAAACGAAACATTTTTCTCAAAATTTCCATGTGCAAAATAATCCTTAGGAGCCAAAAATGAGTACCCATAAACTCATTTATCAAAAAAAACTGAAACGAACATTAATCTAAGCTCAAAAGTTCCGAAAAACGGTATACAAACGAGGGTGGGGGCATAATTGAAACTAACGTTTCACATTGGAAGCACAACTGACACAAATGAAACGTTAGGAGCATAACTGAAAATCACCGCAAGCGTTAGGGGCATGAAAGAGTGTTTGCCTAAATAAAAATTTTGACAACATTGGACCTTAATCCGACATTGAGTCAAATGTAAAAAATTTAAAATACAATCAACAAAAAAAATATTAAATACACCTGGATCTATCCCTATGGTTCAAGAGCACCGTCATTATCTATTTGTAAAAGACAATCTCGTTCTGTTGTCCACAGATGGGCAAGCTTATTTCTTAAGAAACTCATTGAATTTGTTGTTTGTCAATAATTACGAGGTACAAATTTAGTGAAACATCAAGTGTAAAACTCTTTGTCCCTTCATCTGAATCAGAATCTACCCGTGGAAAGAACAGTGTGAGTGAATGCCAAAAGGAGCTAAATCTCAAGGTCTACGAGACATAAGCAACAATTTTTCATTTTCAAATTACAATCAAATAGGGAAGGCTGTTTAGTTAAAACATCTAAATAATACATGCAACTATTGGTTTAGACTCTTCGAAGCAAAAAAGCAAAGTTTTATTATATTTTAATTGCATATAGCAGACAACATTTAAGTTTATTTACTTTTTTCAGAAGATATTAATTATATAGATATATATAAAGCTCAAAGACACGTCAGTGAGTCAAATTCTTAAAATCACATAATACAATACAGTATATATATATATATATAATTCCAACAGTAAACAAGAAATTAAAAGACAATTGAAGATTTATAAATCTTGATAAAATTTTCAAAATTAAATATCTACTTATAAAATATGATATGTGCCAATTTCTTCTATTTTTCACTACGTTAGAACTGCAAAAAAAATGTTTTAAATTTTAATATTCATGGACATGTTGAACATGTACAGTATTGTGTCATACGCTTGTTGGATGTGGACACCTGTCAGACACAACGACACTACTTCAAAATGAAGTGTCATTAATATACTATCAATAATTACCATACAGCTAGAAATAGGACATGGGACAAAACTTTTGTTTTAGACAACAGAAAGAAGGAAAGTTCTTTTACCATTGGGTATGATTTCGGGCCTACATTACTGAACAAACGAAATTGCAACTTCATGGTCATTTTAACCGAGGAAATAAAGATTTCTACCATGTATATATTGTATGCAAAATTGAGGCTTATCGCATACTCGAAAATGAAAAATATTCATCTCACTTAAATCCGTCACTAAGTCCTGGTGGCATTCCTAAGCTCTGTGCAAGATCACTCATCCTTTCCTTCATGGCCTGGAAAAATAAGCAAAAGGCCCAATTTTTTTCTCAGGTCACTAAGCACAAATGCAACTCAACTTTCATTGCTTCTCTTGAAAACAAAGATTCTCACCTGGACACTCTTCTGGTGTGCATCCTTGTATGCTTCAGTGATTAAAAGCGAAAGTTTCTGCAATCGGAAGACGGTTCATATAAAAAGTTCATCTTTGGCATTTATAAATCACACTAGAATTCATATAAAATATATAAAAATTCTGAATAATTCAAACCATAACTTTCTACAATAATTCATAACCATTACTGCAAATAAGAGAGTAAAAATATGCTAAGAAATGAGGAGCTTCCTATCTACTTTCCAATTTTAAGTATCTTCGGGCTAAGAAGTTCTTCCAAGCATTCTCAATATTCCACGAGATACTTGTGAAACTTTGTCATCGATGTGCAGGGGGGGAAAATCAACATAGAGGATCCTGACATAGTGATTTTTTTCCCAACTTTCTCAGTGGTAGAACAATTCAAGAACCTATGAATATATGCTATTTTTAATGTCTAATTAAGCAGTTTCACGGAAAAAGCATCTAAACAATTAGATATAATATGACAGAATAAATGTAGAAATGAATAAGAGATCATAGATCAATGTATACTCACTTCTGGTCCCAATTCCATTGCCGCCTCAGTAATTTCTGTTCGTACAGGTTGCTGATTCCCAGATAATGTTACCTAAAAAATAAACTTCAATAAAGGTAAGTTAAGAAAATGAATCAAGTTACAGGTTGAAAATTAAAATATTAATTGTGACCCAAGACATGATGACCATGAATAGAACTAAAGGCATTGGAGGCATTTCAATTACAGAAAAAGTGATTTTACCAATGACAAATCTATCTGATGTATGAAGTTCAAAATATTCAAGGCATTTAGGCGAGTTAAAAAACATGTTAACGACTTTTCAAGTTTAAACTAATTTCACAAGTATAAATAATTTTTAGTTAATTTCCAATATTTCCTAGTTGGTCTAAACTTATAAGTATAGAACAAACTTTCGTAGTTTGCCTATACTAGTTCTAACTTAAATTGATATGAACCAAAAGCAATAAAATATATAATACTGAAGTTGAGCTACAAGGTGGAGATAAATAAAGTCTAAATTAAAGATATAGCAACACCGCACTTAATGAAGCAAGCAAAAAAGTGTTAGTTGCTTGAAGGGTCACGTGGCAGGAAGGATAATAGTATGAGTTGCAGTTTTTAGGTTTCAACTTGAAAGATGGTAAGCTGGCGGTTAGTTATTCTCTATTTTGATTTCCTTCAAGTTCAGAAGGGGGCATGAGGAAAATTCTGTAGACTTTTGTCTAAGTTTCCCTAGGCTCAAATTCCTTCTCTGACTTTTCCATTTTGTTCCTTCTTTCTGGTCCTTAGTTGTTACTTGTTCGGCTTTGAAATTTTTTGTGTTTCAAAAATTATAAATGGTTTGGTAAAATACCGTCTAAAAGCCAAATCTAAGAATGTTAGGAAATGCCTAAAAAGTTGCTATAACATAACATCATGTGAGAGACAGCCAGAACTTCATACCTTTATCAACTCACCCTCACAATAACCATCAAACTCTGCTCTGCATAACAGGATAAATGCAAATAACACCACTGTCAATGCACATGTATTAAGATAAAAATGATAAGCTATAATGTATTAATAGAAAGCCATACGCAGCAAGTTCTTTCTGCACTCGCACAGCTTCGACTTGGACAACCATTTGTGCCTTCTTCACGGTTTCATAAAGATTTTGCATGTTTCCAAGAATTCCAGCCTATAATTATTCAGGCGTTGAGTGAAATTAGTCAAATTATTAGTGTTAGGCTCAATCTTATATCAGATTGACAAATACACACAAGTTGCCAACAAAAGGAAAGATCGCCGTCCCCATTTCATAAAGAGAAGCCAGTAGCAGCATATAATAATTAATCTAACACCTAGAGTTCACAAAGGTATACAAAAGAACAGACCACAGGAAATCTAATTTGTCCCCAAAAAAACCATCATATTAACCATATACTCTAGTTTGCATGGGCCGGTACAAGCAAGCCAAATTTATTGTCCACTTGAGAACCTACTCATTGTCAAAGCCAAGTCTACAGTAAAAAGAGTATCCTAAGACCAAAAGGGAGGCCAAATAAAAAGAGGGAAGCTTAAATATCCTGACTAAGATACAATGGCAAATTCTGAGAAAGAAGCTCAAAGCAAAATCCATTTAAATTTATAGCAAGCAGATAAACTGATGTCTGATCACATTCTTGCCAATCTCCATACTATGCAAAAACTTAATGCTTCATCTAATTGTTTGAAGTTTCAAAAAATTAAGACTCATAGATGGCATAGGAATGAAGCACGTGAATGAACTTTTACATCAAAAACCTTATATAGTTTTTCTCCCTTGTTTTCATGTAGACGGATGACGGCTCAGCCAAATATCAACAGGTTAGTCAGGCATCTTTGCGAAATATTGGTATGAAGTTACTGACTAAACACCAAAGCTTAGTTTTTTAAAACATAAAATGCCGTTTAGTCCCTCAGCCTTACAAAACTAGTGTGCTGCTCAAATGCCATGACTTTAAGTATCACCAGACAAGTCTCAAAGTGTTCCCAAACTTTAAAAATAATTTCTTCTTTCTTGCAACGGTCTTTTAGTTGTGCTTGCAAACTAGTCATGCATGATGCTAAATCATAATTTCCATGTATCCGCTCTTATGGCAACAAAAAGAGCTATATATAATGATTAAAAATTAAGTTTCCCGCTCCATAGACAACAATGTGGCCTTGTAAATACGAAAGAGAAATACATGTTGTGAATTGTTTATAAACACAACAAATCAAGTTGATAAGCAAAGAAAATCATTATACAATATTATGGACACTTTTTAATGCAACTAGTGCCTTTATATGTATTCACTTCATATTTATGAATAATCCAGCTGTGCGAATTTTTTCTCACCCAAAATACGGCAATATACACAATCCAAGGGAAGCATAACCTAGAGTTCAACCAACTCTAATGTAATCTTCATAAATACATCTATGAAAAGATGAAAGGAAGTATAATTTGGGTGCATAGGAAGGTCTGTGTCATATTTTTAGAAAATATCTCCAGCAAAACAGTCTCTAGAGTCTAGATAGGTTCTGAAAATGTGTCTTCTTAAGTAATTTTCGATAAGCAATATGAGAAGTTCTCCAAAAGAATAAGTGATCTTTACAGAGAAACTCTGTTCAAAATTCATGAATATTATAACAACCTTATTGAGACATATTAATCAATTTTGGCTGCTCATTTCTTTATCAAATTAGAACATCCGGTTTAGATCAAGGAGACAAAGATTAAATAGAGAAGCCAAACAAACGCAAAGAAGATATCATCGAATTGGCTTTAAAAGGACAATCACGTTCATCAATATAACGTATGTAAATGAGGTAAAATGTAAGTAGAGCAGAAGGTTGGACACAAAAACATATGAAAGTTGAGACTCATAGATACCACAGACCACAAGAGTAAGTAAGCTTGACTAACCTTGGATGGTGCATCATCACCTTTTTCACTATTGTCTTTTTTCCCTCCAAATAGTCCATTTACCCTGAGACATCTATGCTGCTCAGATCCAACTTTTCGATGATCACACTTTGATAATATCTTCATATCAACAAAACTTGCACTGGAATTCAAATTACCTACACAACGTCCAATAATGAGCAACTTGTGTATAACAATATAGAAACTGAAAAATCAGACGCATATATTCATTCAACTTATATTGATTTTCGTCATTTCTTGACTATAGGGAATGCAGATTATAAAATTAACCGTATATTCCAACAGAAAATTCTTTTTATGATTTTTTCATTGTCTGTATCCTGATTTTGAAAGTAACTCTTTGAATAGACATAGAAGTCAACATCAAGTTTTTGGTGGCTTCCAATATAAGAATGAATTAAACAAAGACCTAAAGAGGAATGACACAGTAATACCCCATGGTACTTTCTCTCACCCGCATAAAGATAAAAAAGCATAAAACATAAGAAAGCAAAGAAAAGACATAATATACACAGCTAGTAACTACTAAAACAAAGAAATTCCCTCTTCACTTGAGCATGAACCTAAAATCTCTAAACAAAACGCAATTTCAATCCAAACCCACCAAAGCAAATGCCCCAATATAAAAAGAAGAAGAAAAAGACCCAACATTTGAGAAGAACCAAATGATAAGAAAGTATAGAGATATTGAGAGAGACTTACAGAGAGAAGATGATAAAGGGCAAAGCTTTTTCCAGTCATTTTTCGCATGAGGGTTTGATAGCTGACCAGTTAGAGAAACAGTGGACGCCATTGGCTTCCACAAGCAGAAGAAGATGAGAAATTGTTACAGTTCTTTTTTGGGTTTGGAACGATGGGTTTAGGGGATTTCGCGGTCGGGACAAGATAAAGACGATATTTTTTCTTTCTTTCTTTTCTTTTCCTTCAGTTCAGATATCGGTGACTCTTGATTATCAAGATTCAAGACTAGCACAGACCAATCATAGAAGAACACGTAATCTCGTTCGGACACTGGTTTGTGCTGTCACCGTTCCGAGGTGGTGTTTGTCACTGACACCTATTAGACTGCCACGTAATAATAAGTTGACCTAATGCTGCCAACAAACGGAGTTACTTCTTTTGTTTTTTTTTTTTACCAAAATATTAACAAACCTTTCATCTACTTTTTGGTCTCTTTCATGCGCTACCTCCATTTCTCCTTGTATATGCTTCTTTTTCTTTTCAATCCTATTCTCTCAAGTTAAACTATGAACAAAGATTGTAAAACAACAAGCCTTATCGACGACATCTCACAGCGCGTCATCGACGACACTTCACAGCGGCACGACGGTGTTTCACAGAATTATCTTTATTTATTAAACTATGTGTATCTTTTCTTTATATCTTATAATAAAATTTATAATTACTTTATATTTATGACAATGAACTTGGTGGATAATGAAGTGCTATTCAACTCAATTTCATTAGAGAAAAATTTGAATGAGCTTCCTTTAGAGCATGAAGTTAAAGAAGTAGATTTAACTCCATATGTTGGGATGGAATTTGACACTGATGAACATGCATATAGATTTTATAATGCATATGCTGGCTTTATTGGTTTCAGTATCAAAAAGGAATGGGTGAACAAAAGTAAGATGGATCATATTACAATATTATCTCGTAAATTTTTTTGTTTCAAAGAGGGGTTCAAGAAGACAAGCAATTGTGAAACTAAACGTGTTCATAAAGATATCAGAACAGAATGTTTGGCACAAATGGTGATAGTTCGACAAGAAAATGGAAAATTCATAGACATCACTCTCTTTTGTAATTTTTACATATTTTCATTGTTTATTTTGTAATGTTTCTCATTTTCTTTGTTTTTTTTCATGCAGGCCAGCATATCAAACCAAAATGAAGGATGATCAAGCATTTTGGGTTGTTCTTCTTGGTATCAAGTTGGCTTCCAATTTGGGTTGCTCACATATTTTGATTGAGTCATATTGTAAAGTGGCAGTGGACATAATGTCTTGGATTATTAGATGAATGATGCCCAGACATATATTTCTTTTTTATAAGTGTTCATTTTCTTGTTTAGGCATTCACAGGATCAATATGAAAATTTACTTAAAATTATAGCTTATACAAAGTGTTTGGAGTATATTTCTAGTTTGGAGTGGAAACTTGCTCTGACTTTAATTGCTTGAAACAATTCTTACTTCTTATTACTTAGAGATGTTATTAATATAAACTTACAGATGGTAATATATAGTGACACATCATGCACAAATGTAATTTTTTTTTAGAAATTGGAAAACATAATAATTTAAAATTTTAATTGTCATATTAGAAATCTCCATATTTTATTGGCCTGTGATAAAAATTTAGAAGGAAATGGAATTAAAAATTTGATCTAGTCTTTTATTTTGGTATTGCGATAGAATACTTTTGAATAAAAACTGAATAATATTAGAGATAAATTTTTCAAAAACAAATTACATATTTGGAATCTACTATTCGAAACGAAGCTAATGATATAAATTTTGTCTATAAACTCTATTTCTAAAAAAAATAGTTTTTAGGGACTAAATTGAAAATATTTGAATTTTTCTGGGTATTTATGTGATTTAAACCTTAATCAGAATTAAAAAATGACCCAAGAAGCTACAAATGAGAAGAGGAGGCAGCGCATGAAAGAGACAAGAGGTAGATGAAAGGTTTGTTAATGTTTTGGTTCAAAAAAAAAAAAGTAACTCCGTTTGTTGACAACATTAGACAATAGTTAATGATGTGTATTAAAAAAACAAGTGTTATGTTATTAGTGGTAGGGAAATGGATGTAAGTTTCTCCCTTCAAATATTGTGATTATCAATAAATTAGACTATATAGATATTATATCAATCTCAAGGAGTGACATAGTTGGTTAAGATTTAGACTCTTATTTTACTAAGCGAGGATTCAAATCTTCTAAAAAATGTAAGACCTTATTTAATTGATGATATATAAATTTCTCTATCGTAAATCTTTAAAAAAATCAGATTAACTCTAATAAAATATCACTTCTTACTCCTACTTAAATTTTTAGTTTAATAAAATAAAAAGAAAATTATATCTCAATCAAATTGAATAACACATACTAAGAACAAAAGTAATATATTATTGAAACTCATCTCCTTCTCAAGTGTGTTTTGGGAGAGTTAGGACTTGGAATTGGGCTTGGCAACCTGTGGGAGCAAGTTATAGTCCGTCGTTCTTCTCCTACCTCATCATCAAATACGAAATTTTTATTATTCATCTTCAAATCTTAAGTGTGAACTATAAAATGTGAGGGAAAAAAATCATCATAATAATTACAAATAGGTGATTCAATATGCTACTATAAGTTGTAACTATATCATCTTTTTAATCAGATAAAAGTTTACAAATTTACTATCGGAATATTTTACTTAAACTCTCAACATCTACTTGTATATTCAAACGTTGCACCTCGAATTATTTAACACTAAATTCATGCAAATAAATAAGACAACGAAGATAGTAAATATTGTGCTTTAAATTTCTTACCATGGTGGTTGGGCTTAGCTCACATGAAGTAGAAGAGATATAAACAAACCAATAACCTCTATACATTTTGTGATACAAATATTAGGCCCGAATAGGTCCAAATGACCATACATCTCATATATCACAAATAGGGGTGTACACGGGTCGGGCTTCTGGTCGGCCCGAGACTCGGGCCGGTACAGACTCGGGCCGGGCCGGGTCACCGGGTCTGGCCGGGCCAAAAAAATATTTTTTTTATTCATTCTATATATAATTTAACTTGTATATATTGGTAAAACAATTAATTTTGGATCAATTTAATGATGTTTTTATTAATGAAGACATTTAATTTGACTTAATTGTTAAAAAAAGTTGATTTAATTAAGATTAAATATATATTTTATGTATATTTTTAATATACAATTGATAAAAATAATAATAGATATGTATTTNGAGGACAGCTATGAGGTAGTCTGATTTATTAGAGAAAGTTGGTAGTGGTAGTGGTGGGTTTCCTTTCTAATTCACTATTCACATTTCAAGATGATGATGATGATGCATCAAAGAAAGGTCACATTTAATGTAGGATAGTGATTTGTTGTTGTGTATGGCAAATTACCTCATCCACCCTTCCAATTCCTACTCATATATCATACCCTTTTTTTGCATAATGGGGTTAAGTATATTGGGAACTTTTTCTAGTTCTTCACCTTTTTTTCATCATGAAAAAGCTATTATTAGTAATGGGTCTTCTTCAGAAAATTTATTTTGTAATTTCTAAAATCATATCAATCATCACTAAATAATTAAAACATAGACTATGAAATATCAACATTATCAATGATTTAGGCTTTAGTTAAATTTAAAGATTAAAAAATATAAAAATTAATTTATATTTAAAGATAATAAAATATAGATTTAAAGATTAAAAATATAAAATCAATTCAAATAATTATATTGTCACAAAATTATTAATGATTGATAATTAAAATGTTTTAAGAATTAAATTATTTATATAAATTATATAAAAACTCATTTATTAATTTAAACTAGATTCAGAGATCAAATAATAACTTTTTAGTAAAAACATTCTTTTAGTCTTCAAATTTTATACAAATTATCAATTTCATCTCTATTCTTTTTTTAATTTCGTGTTTAATGTTTTATATTTTAGTTAATTTTATCTTTTATTATTATTTTAACTAAATATTAACAAAAGAATCTACCTGACCAATGACATATATAATGTAAAAATATTAGGAAAAAAAACTCAAATTTTAATTTAAATTGAAAAACATAATAAAGTTTATCATTAATTTATTAAAAGATATTAATTTAAAGATCAAAATATAAAATATTAAAAATAAAATTCATCACACACAAAAATTGAAAACAAGATTGAGTAACAGTGTAAAATTGGAAGATGAAACAAGTACTTTTGACTGACTTTTCTTTTTCTTTGTCATCCACCTACCTTTGGAGTTAAACCCAAAAGAAGAAAGGAATCATCTTTCTAGGCATCAAAGAAATATGAGAGGGAGGGGCATGCATGTAACTGCACAAAATCCCACCCAACGAACCCAAAGCCTGAAAATAAGGTGAGAGAGTGAAAGTGTGACCGACAACAACTGCTACCACCATAATATTACAGAAACAAAGAAAGAAAGAAGACACCATCATCCCATTCATTTATCATTTATACTTATTTCTCTCTCTCTCTCTCTCTTTCTTTCTCTATCCAGAACCATGGAAACTCCACGCTTATTCTCTCTCTCTATCCATCGTTCTCTCTCATCAATGGCCCAGCTGGACCAAAATTTATGTGGAAGAAAACCAAAAAGGAAAGAAGAAAAAAAAAAGAGAAGTTTGGCCTTTAGGGTGTCTTCAATTGTCTCTCTCTCTCATTGTTGTTACCTGAAATACCCTTTCTGCAAGCCCTCCAAAAATCCCATCTTCATCGTCACTGTTTCTCAAAACTAGAATATATATTCTTTTTTTTTTTTTTCCTACCGAGTTATTATGAGAGAGCCTTTTGGGTGTCTTTTGTATCCTCAAAGTTTCACACACAAAACAGGAAAAGCCACAATCTTTCCTCTTTATATCGCTTCTTCTTCTTCTCTCTCCTTTTGGGGTTTCTCGTCTCCTCTTCCCTAATATCTGGCCTTCGTGAATCTTCATTCTCTGCTTTTCCCCTATAGTTTTTTTTTTTTTAATTTCCTGAATTTCTCTGTTATTGGCTGATCCAATGAAGAAGATGAAAAAGATGGCTCCTTTGGAATCTCCTTGTGCTGTTTATGAGGATCAGAGAACTAAATATAGACATAAGAGTCTCTTACAGGACTACGAAGAGCTGCAAAAGGTAGTCGTTTGATCAGTTTATCGATAATCCTAATTTTTGTTTGTGGGTTTTGTTTTTATTAGATCTGGTATTTCCTTTGATGATCTTTGTCGATTTTGATTGTTGAGACAGCGATCTTACTGGTCAATTTGGTTGGTGTACTATTTGTTTAGAGTATAGAAATTCTGGTTTGATATGATTTGGTTTGGCCTATGTTGTGTTCAGAATTTCCTAAGAGTAGGAATTCTTAAAATTTTTAGCGTTTTTTCAAAACTTTATAAATCTTGAGATTTTTTCTTTCAGGGGATGTAGTGACTGATTTATACTTTCCCTAGTTTGGTTAGAAAACTTTATTTTTTGGACTAGTATGTATTTTACTAAGACCACAGGTTTTGCCACAATAAGAGGTGTAGACGACATTGTATTTTCTTAGGTTATGTTTGGATGAGGTAATTTAATAGGGGAAAGTGATTTTTGGAAGTAATTGTTCTTTTAAACATACCAAAATTTTAAAAGAAAGTAATTCGATCACCTCCAAAAATTACTTTCCTCCCTTAAATTAGTTAATTCAAACACATCATTAGTGTTTTGAACTATAATGTTAAGAAATTTGAGTAAGAAATATGGTGGATTAAGCTCCTATCGTTAGTTCAAAACCTATGGCCCTTAGAAAGGCACAATTTTGTACTGCGACATTATGGCTTTACTATGACATATGAAAACTATAAGACAATTGTTGCTGCACATTGACCTTTAAGATGTATATAGAGAACATGTAGGTTTCTAATAAGTATGGGTGAAATTAAAATATCCATAAACCAGACATCACCTGTGTTTTCCTGTATTTCTCTTAGTCTCTTGTCTTGTTTGTGATGTTTTTGGGGCAATCTCATTATCAAGCTTATTGTCCAGCACTTGGAAAATTTCTAATCATGATGTCATATGTGTTTAGGAGATGGAGATCATGAGAAGGAAATTGCAGATTATGAAGCAAAAAAAGCTGATGATGTCATCTGAAGTTCGGTAATAGTCCTTCAGCTTCATATTGTTTTGGTTTTTCATATCAATTCTCATTTTGTTTATCCTCATCACAATTTCTCTTGCAACTGCAGATTTTTTAGGCAACGATATCGATACCTAGTGACAAATGCTTCCCTGAAGCCTCAGCCAAAACAAGATTTCCCACATCAGAAGAAGCTTAATATCCAAACTCCCATTATCTCTAAGAGCATGAATTACAATAGAAAACAATCGAAATTGTGCCATTCAAATGCAAAAGAAAGGATTTCCGAAGGGGCGAGTTTTAATGCAAAACATGCTTCGTTTTTGAGTTCTGCCCCAGTGCTTGACACAAATATTAAAGATAGGATTCACAGTGGGAAGGAAGCAACAAAGAAGAGTACTATAACGCCATTTTTCGACTTAAACCAGATTTCGGTAATAACCAACTGTTTGTTTGATGCTACACTTGCATTATTAGTCTATGGTTGTTTCATTGTGGTAGGCTTATATCTCCATCTTTTTCTGATGCAACAGAGAGAAGAGGAGGAATTGCTGGTTGATTTTGAGCCGATGAAAGGGGATGAACCTAGGAGAAGTTCACAAAGAGGCGCGAGCGAGCACGGGGACATCAAGCTATTGGCTTGTAGAAACATTGGCAATGGATCAATTAGGACTGGGAAGAAGAAGATTTCATGGCAAGATCAGGTGGAATTAAGGGTTTGATCTCTTGGTACAGTAGGAAAAAAAGAAGAAAACCTTCTCTTTTGTAATGTTATAGTTTGCCTGGTAAAGTATCTATTTGGTCTTCAAACTTTACACCAACTGTGAACTTCATCCCTATTCTTTTTTGGCGGTCAATTTTGTTTCCAATGTTTCAACTTCATCCCTATCTCAATCTGAATTATGATTTGAGTTTCTTTTCTATCAATTTTACGTTACATGTCATTAGTCATGTAGAATTTGTCGCAAGAACAAATAATAAAATTGACCTTATGTGAAATATTGGGATGACATTGACCGTTGGTGTAAAGTTTGGAAACCAAAATGGTGGTTTTGCCTAGTTTGCCTTGATGTAGCAGATTTTTTAAGGTCACTGAACAAGCATAGTTTTCCTTATCTCCTTTGTAAAGATCATGAATAAACTAACATTTTAGTTCTTCGATCATATGAGTGTTGTCATTTTTGCCCTTGATTTCTTTAAATGCTTGATTTATTCTTCGAAATTCATAATTTGTTGCAAATTAGTCTTGGGGATTAAATTGCAACGAATCATGACTTTTTGGAGACTAAATCAGTCATTTCAAGAACTCAAGGACATAACTAACAACGCGCACATAATCTCTAGAGACTAAACTGATAGTTTACTTTAAATATAAGTGTATAACATACTTGTTAAGCATCATATGCAGTGGGCAAATAATACGCAGGAATCATCTCTATTCACTGTTTGTTAAACTTGTAATTTGTATTGATGCTTTGCCAAAATCTGAGCAAGATTAGATTTTGATTCCAGTGTTGTTTTGGTGATCCTTGAATCTGTGTTTGTTCCCTCTTAGTCCAAATTTGCAGGTTAAGTTTTGTGTCTTGTCCATATTTCCTTATTGAAGTAGAGAGAAAAGCAAAGTCTAAATAGTACTTGTATGAATGTGGTCCTTTTCTTCCTCTTAATGTTTATTTATTTTCAATTTTACACTATAAATTTTGATATTCAGACATGGTGCTTCAAGCGAGAAACTGCAAAATATGCTTTCTGAAAAGTTTCCAAGGTATTTATAAATAATAAGTTGGTTTCTTGAACATATAATTCTCTCCTTGTTCAATGTAGATTTTAAAATCTTAGTTTATCCTTAACATAATGTAATGTTATCCACATATGCATCTGGAAAATGCTTAACAACTGGTTTGAGTTAAATTTAGCAAGAAGCAAAAGAGAAATTAAGGGTTAAAGAGTTTATTTACATCCTATCGGTATGTGGGAGAAAACTTTGCAAGTTTACTCCATTTTATTAGTACAAGTGTTCTGACAAAAAAAAAAAAGATTAGTACAAGTGTACAACAGTAAACAAAGCTGAAATTATAATGAAGTTTGTTAAGGAAGTTAATATCATCAAAATAATTATTGTTATTATACTTATTTTGGTGAATCAAATAAATAAGGACATCCTAGCTCAAGCCGAAGCTTCTTTTTTCAATAAAGAAATCACTAAAAAGTTTATCAACGAGTTTACTCTATACACTATAGGTTTTTTTTCCCGGAGAAGTTGTCTTTATTTTTAAGTTTACTCTAAAAAACTTACTATGACAAAAGCATTCTCTGCATAACCAAGTTTAATTGATCAAGTTATGAGCTCATTAAGTTGCTTAAACAAGTGTTGGTGGTTCGAATTTAGTCTTGTGCATGTAGCAATCAATTGGCCAATGACAGACCCTTAAATGAAGTTCAGATCTGTGGAGGATTAATCTTTGGCCTGTCAAACTGGAGATACCTTGGGCAACAAAAAAATAAAAGCATTCTTGATATCTTTTGGTAAGTCTCAAGTGTATTATTAAATTTTTAAATTTATCCTTAAAAATATAATATGACAAAAGCATTCTTGGGCCTTTAAATTACAATATAAATCTCAAATGTACTATTAAATTTTTTTTGTAATCAAGTGTATTTTTAACTTTCATATTTGACTCAATTATATTCTAAGGAATGTTATTAAGACAAATGCAGATGCCAATATTTTTTGAAGAACAATTGAAACAAATTATAAAAATTTTGAAATACAATTGATACAAATGATCTCATTTTAGAGTATAATTCACACTAAAATAAAGAGGAAAGCAAAGCTACTGGCAACATTAGATCTCGCTTCACTAATATTTGGTTAAATGTGAATATCAATAATCGGATATATATTTTATATCTAATATCCAATATTAGTTAACTAAATTAAATTAATTTAAAAACAATAAAGAAATATAATATATATATTATTGAGTATTGAATACTCTGATTAATAATAAATTAATAATGTTTTTTTTTGTCAGAATTAATAATGGGTTCAAAATAAGTTCAAGTAACCACCTCGTTGGATCAAGATTACATGAGCCCATACTATATATAATTATATATAT
>QANZ01022466.1:101573-132979 GCA_003254925.1 Chamaecrista fasciculata
CATAACTTTTTTTGTTACAATTTTGGTCCCCTAACTCTTGAAAACGTCTCACTATTAGTCCAAAGTGCACTTCCAAGTCATGAAAACGTCTCCTCAAAATGGCCATTTTTTAATCCACTTCACTCATATTTATTACGTCATCAACCAACTCAGCCTTTAGATCGGCACTAACGACATATAATGAATGGAAAAAGTGCACTTGGGACCAACAGTGAGACGCTTTCAAAAGTTAGGGGACCAAAATTGCAACAAAAAAAGTTAGGGGACCAAATTGAGACCTTTGCGAAAGTTAGGGGACCAAAATTGCACTTAAGCCTAAATAATATTAATTACTCGTTTTAAATCTAAGCTTGATCTGTGGCCACAGACAGTGAACAAGTCTATAACTCCTATTACATAGAAGCCGAAAAAACACCAAAGGATCTCATCTAAGTACTATCACTCACATTCAATCATCGTGCTTCACTGAAATCGCATTCTCCTTGAACCTTTCTCAGATCTCAAATCAAATCCTAATCTCATTCTTTCCTTCTTCGCAAATTTAATGGCAAGCGCCTGCGAAATCTTCTGTGAAATACTCATAGCCATCTTTCTCCCTCCAATCGGAGTTTGCTTCAGGCATGGATGCTGTTCTGTACGTCTCTCTCACCTTTAATCTTCTCTCTATATTGCTAGTTTTTGCTTTGATTTTCTGTTTTTCACCTCTTTTAGAATTTTGGTCGTCGATTCCAAATTCTGCAATATCCTTTTTTGTTTTTTCTTTTCTTAATATTAAGATTCAAGGGGCTTATCACCCTATCTCTTTTTCGCTTTTCCTTTGTGATTATAGATCGGCTAATAATAGGCAATGGTTGTTTCTGCTAAGTGTGATGAATTAGATCTAGGTATATAAAATATTTTTTCTGGTCTAATTTAGTCCTAAAAAAATTGAGTAAACTAACAATGTTGTCCCAGAAATAACTAAATTAACAACTCGATTCTTAAAAGATTACAATACATATTTAGTCCCTCAAATATCAAGGTGGTTTGACTTTTCAGGAATTAAAATGTACATTTTAATCTTTTATGTATCGAGATGCTTTCAAAGATGAAGTTGTTAGTTTATTCAAAAAAAAAAAATATTTGCCCGAAATATCTACAAAATTGTGCCTGTCATACTGAGTGCTGTCCTCCAAATTAATGGTGAAAATTTTAGTTTGTCAATTATGTTTAGTTTTACTATAATCTGCAAAAATTGATATATACTTTTTTAATTACAGTATGTCAACATAATGGGAAAAGAAAATGGATTTTTTATTAGGAAAGATTGCAAATACCCATTTAACTATTGCCTTGTTGCAAATAACCCCCTCTACTTTCAAACCTAGCAATTACTCTAGTCTAGTGGTAAATAACTTTTGAACTATAAAATTGAGCAAATAGCTTAACTCTATTTTCACACTTTTTTACATCAAGTTTCCATGTCTACATATTTAACTGTTTTTAAAATCTCTATCCTGTACTAAAAAAAATGATTAAAAAATGTTAAAATTTAAAAGATTGTGAGAATTTATAAAACTATTATATAGTTTAAGGGAGTATTTACAGTTAAACCATAATTGAAGGAAGGTATTTATTTGGTTTGATAGTTGAGACTTGAGAGGGTTATTTGGAAATAGGCCATTGTTGAAGGTAGCTAATTGTTATGTTTGATAGTTGAGGGAGCTATTTTGCAACTAGACTAAAGTTAAAGGGAGTATTTACATTTTATTTCTTTTTTATTACTAACATTATTACTTTTAATAGCCATCCCATTAGGGATAAAATTGACTTACAAAACACTTGATTTTGGGAAGGAAAAATAACAAGAAGAGAAAGGTACTTTCGCCTTAAATAATTCATTTTTGGCCTACTGAATAAAGGGGAAAAGGAAAGCGTCCATTTTTCTAATTGTTTGATTCCATTTGTTTATGAGAATTTCGTACAAATTGATTGTGACAATGAAGATTTTGATTCCATCTTTGCAGGTTGAATTTATCATCTGCTTGCTCTTGACTATACTTGGGTACATTCCAGGAATAATCTATGCCCTCTACACCATAATTTTCGTTGATCGTGACCAGTACTTTGATGAAGCAAGACGCCCTCTGTATGCTTAGCACCTCTTTTGTGGCTTCCTTTTCATAGTCTACGCACTGTAATGTCATTATCCAAACTACTTAATAAATGAGTGGATGTCACTGCAACTTAATTATTCTCTTATAGTGAACTTTTAAACCTGTTGGTTTTCTGAGTATTATAGACACTTCTTAGTCTACACTGGTAGCATTTCAAAGAATTCAAGTTTATTAAATTATGAAACAGGAAATAGTGTCCACTGATGACAAGGTAGAAGTGAAATTGATGGGTTGAGAGATGATCATATGCTTGTTGAAGATGCATATCCATAGGATTAATTATATCACAGGGCTTCGATATCATAAGTACCTCTTGGTTTTACAAAGGGTTAGGGACTTTGGGCTATATCTCAATCTCAATTATTCATCTTTCTACTGATAAAATCTAGCATAGTTGATAGATAGTTGTTAGTTGAGACAAAAGACACTTTGGTGATCTCTACGTCTTAGGAAGAATAGTTTCTGACTGTCGGTTGAGAAATATTGTCCGATTCTTTCCGAAAATATATATATATATATATATATTCATATTCATATGTCCAAACATTCAGCTTAAGGAAGGGATTTTGAGGGGATGAATGAGACTAGAAAGTTGAGATTATATAGTTTGTGTTCTATTGTAAGGTGAGCCGAACTGTGAAAAGAATATTTTTGCTTTTCTTTTTCTAAGTAGAGAATCTGAATGGTTGGCATATCAGAGGTTGGTGGCCGCATCCATCAACTCTTATCTTCTAAACGTGACGTATCACCCTGAGACCCTGTTAGCATATAATTCTTGTTCTGCATTTTTTGCTTGAAAATATGCCATGACTTACTCATGTAGTCATGGTTATTATAATTTTCCATCTATTCCTTCACATTGAATATAAGGGGAGCGATATTAACAAACTGTGGCTTAGGATGATGGTTGTGAGCCAATCGAAAGTAAGCCTTCAAAGTTTTTTTTTTTTGCAAAAACACCCTTTTAGTCCCACCAACTTTACACTAACTATCAATTTTGTCTCCATTTNTTTTTTAATTTTTTTTGCAAAAACACCCTTTTAGTCCCACCAACTTTACACTAACTATCAATTTTGTCTCCATTTTTTATTTGCAATCAATTTCGTCTTCAATGTTTCACATTTTGGTCAATTTTATTTTTTGCTCTTTAGTCCAATATTAATGACAGATTTTACGTAGTTGATGACATGTAATGTCAAATTGATAGAAAAATAAACTTAAATTCTAACTTAGATTGAAAAATAAGATGAATTTTGTCGTTAATTTGTTGAAAGAAGTTGGTCTAAGGAAAAAATTGACCAAAATGTGAAACATTAGGGATGAAATTGACGGTTGATATAAAGTTTAGAGACCAAAAAAGTACTTTTAGTAACTTTTTATATAAATACGTTAAGCCCACTGCATAGACATTACCTCATTGGCTTCTGCTAGATTTTAGTTTTCTGTTTGAAGGGCAGAAACTACAAAACATAAGTTTAGAGCAAGGGTATTGTTAGTTTTACAAATATGGTTGACTTGAATTGTTGTTGAAAAAGATTGTAATGATAGAAGAAATGGATCCATAATGCTGTTGAAAGAGTATACAGTAAAATATGGAGATCATGGCACATTATTTCAGCCATGATATCACTCACACATGGATCATTATCATGTCTATAATAGGACAATAACAAACTTTAAGAAACAAACTCCCAAAAGATAGCTCTCCATGTTTGATTCATGGAAAAAGGATGAGTCCCAAACATGTCTAGATAGCTCTTGTACCTTCTCTGATAATAAGTTGGTAGTTTAAACTTTAAAGTGTATACTATATATGTTTAAGATGGATTGGACACTACTCAATGAGAATTTACAAGAAGCAAGCCACTAGGACAAGTCCAAAAATGAGATGACTAAGAGCTGCCATGAACAAGGATGAATGTTTAATTGATAAGGAGTTTGCACTATTCTTTCCACGTGGACGCCTTATGTCATTTGCACCACCATAAATTGCTCTGGCTCTTCTTGAAGTTGTTTTATGCTGCACAACATGCATTCCTGGATATGTTGTCTTATTAATGCCTGCTTTGCTTGATTCCATGATCATACCTGCATGCCTCAAAAAGTGTAAGAGATTATGATACAGCTAATTATTGATACTTTACTTAAAAGCTAAGGGTATGTTTGAATTGAAGATTGGAGAAGAAAATATTAGTATCTCCTCTCATTACTGATATTTTTTTGTTATTTGGGAAGTTGAAAATTGGAGAAGGTAATACTCCTTTTTAAATTCAAGGTATCTAAATAATAGGAGGACCTGTGAAGTAACCTCTCAATCTCCTCCATTCTCTTCACCTCTTAATTCCTAAACAATAATTTTTGCTATTTTCTGTGATCTAGATATAAGCAAATAGTTTTTATTTTTTCTTTCTTTTTTCATTTATTTCCTTCAATCCAGCCGCCATACTCAAATTGAAATGAAAAATAGTATTGAGTTTTAAGTTCTACTTGTTTTCCTTTCTTCTATGTCCTCCTCAATCTAAGCATACCCAAATAAATGGAAGCAGATCTTTTTCCTTCCACTTGTTTGGAAAACTCGCTCTTCTATAACCTCTCAAAATTGGTGGAAACACTAATTGTATCAAGAATGGAGGATCTTGGAAGGATAGTTAAAAATTCCAAGAGATAACTTCAAAATAAACAAACGAGCAAGAAAAATAAAAAAGTTTCAAAGAGACATTTCCTTTTCTTCCCTCTTTCATTATTATGTCTATCTAAGTACTCTCAAGAGATTATTTATAATCAACAGAAATGCTTAGCTTGTTCATTTGGGACTCAAATTTCATACAAGAAATGAAAACTAGGAAATGAGATGCTTACCCTTGGGCTGCTTCTCTGAATGTGCTTCTTCTTCAGTGTGTGTGCTACCATAAGCTGAATACTTTAGAGTGATGATGAGAAACAAAAGAAAGAACCATACTAGTAGTGATGTTTTCCTCATGTTTGAGCCTTGTTTCAAGTTTCAACCAAACTATGTCAAGTGTTTGGAGGTTGTGGAGAGGCACTTAATTTTCTTTGGAGATATTAAATTGCATTATTTATAATAGACAACTTATACCAAAGATGCTTCTGGTGAGCTCAAAAGTTCCCTATTGGCGTGATTTTGTTATCTTTGAATAAGATTCCTTGCTGAGAAATGAAGACCACATTTGTAATATATGCGGATTCTTCATTCATCTCTCTACTTTTCTTTTAACTATGTCTATTGATCATCTCATCTAGTCCTTGTCTGAGGATCAAGCACTGTTTCTGTTAAGGGAAAAAAAGGTATGTGAACCGAGCCCAGTGCCATCTGAATAGAATAAATTATTTGAAATTCGATTAAATTAATTTTTTTTTTAAAATACCATTTATTTCCCTGGCCATGATGTGGGGAAAAATTAGTTAAGGTTTCTCTTTTTACATTCTTGTTATCAAATTTATCACTTATAGAATGACACTGACATTTTTAAAAACTTTTTATAAAATATTTTTCTCTTATTGTTAGTGGTGAACATGATAGTAGTAATATAAAAAAGGTAAAAGTCAACAAGGGTTAGTCGAGTTAGTAAGAAATTGATTTATAATCTATAAAGTCGTGAATTATATTCTCGCTGACGATGTAAAGATCTTGTTAATAGGCGATTGTAAATACTTCTATTAACGTCTATACTTTATAGAGCTTAGATACATGTAAGGTCACTCTTAAGTTTCTTTTTTTATATTTGAAGTTATATTCAGTTTCATCTTTTATATTTCATTTGAATCAATTTCGTCATTTACATTTTTAAAATCACTTTATTTTGATTTACTATTAGAATTCTTATAAAAATATCTAGTTAATCTTTTTTTTTTTACATTTTTAAGCTTGAAATTAAATAGATAATTCATTTTTTATGAAAATTAATATTCAAAATATATAATGTAATTTCTTTTAATTTTTCTAACTTGTAATCTATAAAAAAAAATATTATTAAATTAATAAAGTTCACAAAAAAAATTATCTAAACATTTGACAACAAAAAACTTATTAAAATATCGAAACATACTAGATAACTACATTAAAAAAATCAAAAGTATAGACACTAAATCTCATCCTAAACATAAAGAATAAATGAATATTTTTACCTTTAAGAAAAAAAAACTTTGTACAAGTCCAATGTATTTGATATTATCTGGCAGAAACTCTAATCCCAATTGTGAATGAACTAAACAACAAATATTTTCTAAAAATATAATTGTTGAATTAATTTTCTTGTTATATTAGAAATAGAATTATGTTTATGTTATGCCGAAGCAGTTGATTTTATAGGCAAAAAGTTAAAAATTAAGAAAAAATAAATATCAGCAAAAAATGAGTGTTTTTGGTATAAATAATTATTAGAGCGGTGTGGCAATATAGTAAGGAATAATGTTCTTTCCATATTTTTCACAAATAAAGCGGAATATAACCAAAGATTTTTATTCTTTCTGTCTGTAAAATGTTTCTTTGAATTAGATGGTAGGATTCGAAATATACTATATTATGTTTCTGTTTACTTCATAATACACAATCTAAAATCGTTTGGCGGTTTGGCCCTTGAAATTTATGTTTGCTCACAAATTTACTTTGTTTCCCATTGATAACTGTAGTATCGATTTTTTTTTTTTGACTTCATGTTCAATTCATTAATCAGATAAATATACGAGGAACATGATTCGCTGACATTTCCCTTTCTTAATATTGAATGAGTGTAAATGATGGATTTGAATTTTGTTGAGTTTTTTTCTCTTTTTTTTAAGATAGTCAACATTTTTTTAGTGATAAAAGATGTAATTTGGGTAAATGAGAAAAAGAATAAAAAAATGAAAAATATTTTTAAATTAATATCAATTATGTGCAGTGTCAATGTCAATGATGTTGAGTTGATTATATTAAAAATTAGGTTAAAGTGCACTTATAGTCCCATAATTCTGGCAAAGATCTCAATTTGGTCCCATAACTTTTTTTGTTGCAATTTTGGTCCCATAACTTTTTTTGTTGCAATTTTGGTCTCATAACTTCTGAAAAACGTTTCACCGTTGACCCCAAGTTGATTTCTATCCATCCTATAACTTCACCTATATTGCCATGTCATCATTCAACCCAGTATGCCAGATCATCTTTAACGGTAGATAATTGATGAAAATTAGCTTGGGACCAACAGTGAGACATTTTCAAAAGTTATGGGACCAAAATTGCAACAAAAAAAGTTATGGGACCAAATTGAGACCTTTGCCAAAGTTATGGGACTGAATTGAAACCTTTGCTAACGTTATGGGACCAAAAGTGCACTTTATCCTAAAAATTATTTCGTAAACTTTACACCAATTGAAAGTTGAAGTGTTGAAGTGAATGTTTTTGACATAAAATGTAAGTTACCCTAAAATTTAGAGGTACCAACATTTTTTTTCATAAAATAATAGTATATGAATATTTTGTACCAAACAAATAAGTTTACCAATGAGATTATGAGAATGAGAAATTGAAAAGAAATGTACAAAACAGTCCCACTTACTATTTTCTTTCTCCACCATTTTCCTCCATGTGTCATACTACTTGCAATTTGCTAATGAATCAAATATTTAACAAAGCAAGCCATTAATAATATCAGGTTTAAGGTTCTGCAGAGAGGAGACCTGACCTACTTGTTTTGCCAATTCACCTGTAACACGATCCATATAGAGCAAATACAGTCCGTTTCTGCTTTCCAGTAGTTCTAACGCTTTTCTTGCACCAAGAATTGATGTCACCCAATCTTCAAGAAGAACTGTAATATTTCGGTCCCTTGATTACTTGTTATATTTTGATTTTTTCTTTTTTGGGGTGATCAATAGAAATTGAGGAACAATTGTGATTAACTAAAATAGGACAGTTAAGAATTTTATTAAAGAAAAGATGCTTGTCTTCGTGGTCTCAGGTATCTTTGTTGAGGTTTATACAAAACAAGATCATAGATAAATGCAAACTATTTAAGAAAAAGATGCAGAGGAAGAATGATCATCATACCGCTGTCAAAATCTTCGGCTTCTGACCACTTTAAGAAGTAATCTGAGACCAAAAACTCAACAAGCTGGATCCTGTCATCCACAATATAGTCAGGTTAACGCATCTGTCTTCTAAATAAGCATTCTCTGAAACTCAAACCAGTTTTGAGGTGATAAATAATAATTTGTTACATTCAAGACTGTATTAGTCTATTAGACTTAATTGTCTATAGACTCTCTAGAGCCAGCTAGAAGATTGACATTGGTTCAGATGGATTCAGTAAATATATCTAGAGAATAAAGTTTATGATTGAAGTAAGCAGTTGGTACAATAATGAATCACATTCATGATTTAATGATGAAAGCGGGGAAAGGAACAAGCCTACCTTATCCAACAGATAATTGGTATTGGACTATTCATTATGTAATTAATATGTGGCGCAAAGACTTACATTGTGAACATACATTCGTTCATGCCAGGAAAGGTGTCATCGAAAGGATCAGAGAAAATCAAACGTTCTGCTAACACGGAAATTCTTTGAGAAATCGAAATAATTGCCCGCTGACCAATGTACGGCTCACTTCCTAGTTTACGGATCATATGCTGAATATAAATCTGCCTATCATTGTCAGTGTGTCGAGACCCTGAGACAATATGGTTTGAGAACACAGCAACAGAATGAACATAGGTGAATTAGTAGAATGAAATAAGCAAATGACAGAGAAGTTTGAAAGCGAAAATTTTGAGTAGAAAGGCCGAAAATGCAACAACTTAACACTTATCTTCGGAAGTATGTTTCGATATCTAATCAAATATAAATAGAATTTATAGTCATAATCAATCCTCAAACCAGTAATACCATCTGCCTGCGAGGGAGAACACATCTGCCTCACTAAATGCGTAACTAAATTGTTGATAACTCCTTCAATAGGTTCCAGGCTCCTTCCCGTTGATAAAAGATTCTTCAATGAAACTTCAGAAATGAAATTCAATAATTTCAGCATCGATAAAAAAAGATATACAGCTGATGAGTAAGTCATATGAAGGTGAGTAACCATATACATTTAATTGGAGAAAATATATGTAGTAAGAGTTCATATGTAGAAAAATAGGATGCTATTGTTAACTCACCGCCCGCCAGAAGTTTGAAAAGGGAGAATGACCATATGCTTTGTATCTTTACAACTGGTCAAGAAATCATTATATGTATCATAGGAACAGTTTTTACTTAACTGGCTTATAACCAACTGCCCTATTCACTATGTTCGGAGCTCAAAGATATACCCACGGGATTTTTATTTTTCAATCAAGTTCTGGAGTTATTACGACTAATTATAGTTAACAATACTCTAGAGCCGCTCTCCCACTAGTTCAAGCTATAGTGGAGCTCAAAGATATACCCACGGGATTTTTATTTTTCAATCAAGTTCTGGAGTTATTACGACTAATTATAGTTAACAATACTCTAGAGCCGCTCTCCCACTAGTTCAAGCTATAGTGCCAGTACTATATACTTGCTCTACACCTTTCAAACTGTAGAGTAATAGATTCCATGCCCCCATCAGTACTCTCTCACAACTCCTAGTCTCCCTTTAAACAACTACATAAACATTTACCAGACTACACAAACTTTTGGCCGCATTTTTTTTTCTACTCCTTGCTTCAGATCATAGCGCATATATGTGTTGATTTTCACACTTTCAAAACCTACAAATCCAAGCATTTAGGGTTCAAAGAACCGTCCTTTCCCTTCAAGTCTTCTCATTCATTATGTTCCAATAACATCACAGACAGTATCTGAACCCACGTTAATATGTTATATACTTGATAACGAAAACCAATGAGACATATCCATAATATGACTATGATTTCCATTATTAACTAAAAGGAAAAAGTGGAAATGATATCGCATTCTTGAAAACCACAGATTACCTAATATGAAGTCTACAGCTTGATGTGCCAAGTTCGCAAACTTGGACTCCACCTGCAAAATAGAAAATGCAATTAACTGATTTAGTGACTTTTACCTTAACTTGAAATCTTCACTGGCCAAACACAAAGGCTAAAAATAGATAGGCAGTAATGCACATTGACAGGTGAAATGGTGCCGCAGAGCTCCACAAGAAAATCAGCAGATGATCTAAGCTGCTCTATTTCATCCTCTACTGTTGACCCTGTAGTTTCAGATTCAAAAACAGAATCAAATGCAAATTCTCACCAGAAAAGACCTAGCATTACAACGCGTCTGTGTTCTTGCTGTCAAAAACGCCACTCTAATTACAAACCATAAATTTCACACAAGAAAAGTTCAAATTAAAACATCAACAAGTGTAAGCGTTAAGAATCAAATTCTGATCGGCAGAAGCAGAAGAAATCATGTGATCCTGTGCTCAACTACCTTGTAGTACAAGATTCAGTATATTACTAAAATTCTAAAAGAAAATGTATCATATTACAAAAACTCTTCAAAGAAAATTTGACAGTTACTTATGTACCAAAAGTAGGCCGTCGCTGACTTGAAGAACCTACTCTTCTACTCCTTTCCTTGAAGCGCACTACAGAAAACAAATTTTCAAACATGAATTGAACACTCGAGCTCACAATAGCGTAATAATGAACAACGGTGACGTGAGGACCACGAGAATGGAAGGAACCTTGTCTGAGAAATCTACGACGAAGGACGTCGTTGAATCTGCTATCGGAGCTATTTCCAATTTTCTGCCCCAAATTATCAAAGAAATAACACTTGCAGGACGCATTTTCCGGATAAAGATCACACTGCGAAGCATCTACATCAAAAACTCAGAACTAGTTATCGATCTATATTAGCGTGGATGTGTATGTACGTTTATTTGCACAAGAATATGATAAAAAGTATTATAACCTTGAATACACTTTAGATCTTCTCTGAGACTCAATAGCTCTTGTTTTCTTTCTTTTGCCTAAGAATTTCAACACCGATTATCAATCAAAATCTGTTTGGTTTCCAGGAAAACACATCGGAAAACGTAAAAAGAAGAAAAAAGAACTTCGAATTCGAACCTTCCGCTTCCAGCGAAGAGCGTCGGATTGTGAAGAAGCGAGAGAATTAGGATCCTTCTTGTTTTGTAGAACCTTTGATCGGAGAAGCGAGATCGCTAACGCTAGCTTCAGCGATTCATCATCCTTCTTCACATTTGTGCTCTCTGGCATTTTCTGTTACTAGAAGTCGAAATGAAAAAAAGCGCGGAATCGTGCCCTCTCTTTATATAGTTGCTACTTGCTTCCCTATATATTATGAGCGTTAAAAAATCATTTTGGTCCTCAAACTATAAGATAAGTTTCAATTTGGTTCTAAAACTATTCTTATTTCATTTTGACCCTTAAATTTTCATATTTGTTCTATTTTGATCTAGAAATGTGGTTTCAGCAGGCTTTTCAATTATTTATAACCTAGATAATTGAGATAATAATTTACTATCTCATATGTGTTTTAATGAGTAAGTTGACACTTGACAAAGAGAGAAAAAAATGTTCATTTCTAATTATTAAATAAAAATAAAAATTATCCACAAATTTATCTTCAAAGTGTAACTTAGAATGAAAATTTTCTTTTTCTCTTTGTTAACTTACTTATTATTACACATAAGAGAGAGATCATTCATATCAATTGTTTTAGTTAGAAATAATGATAGAAATCATATTAAAACACATTTTAATAATCAAAATGAAACAAATCTGAAAGTTTGAAGACTAAAGCCAACAAAAAATAATTTTAAAATCAAAATAAAACTCACCTCATAATTTGAGGGCCAAAATGAATATTTGATTAAGGAAAACACCCAGAGGTTTAGGTCTAAGCCAAAAAGAATCAGAAGTTTAAAAGTAAAGATAACAGTCGTTGAAGATTATTGTGAGTTCGTGCTTAATATACAATTTTTTTTAATTGATTTTTTAAAAACATGAAATTCAAAACTGACAAAAAAAATTAAAAAATACAAGTTATCACCCTAACTTGCTTAAACCAAAGAACGTATACGTGGCAACCATTCGGAGTAAGAACACTAGAATATTGATATCCACCAAACCAACGTAACAAGCAAATATGCAAAAGTATTACCAATAAAATCGAACACAATTTGTCAATAATTAAATTCCTTAAACAGAATATTCCAAAATCAGGTCGATTGCACAAAGAATGACGTTGATCACTAGACTCATTCACGCACACACATAACAGGAACTACTTGAAACAACGAGGATGATATTTATGAGCTGAAGAGTTTAACAATTGTATGTCAGAATTTAAGATAAGAAGAAATGGAAACTAATGAAATACAAAAACTACGAACCCCAATTATTGTTAGAAACAGAGTATAGAGAAGATGAAATTCGTGGGTTTTGAAAGGTGAGAAATTCATTCTCTTTTACAAGATTATTATTGTGCTAAAAAAGGATCCACAAAATATTTCTTTCAAAATTAGGGATGATCATGGATAGGGTATGGGTAGGGTACTATGGTACTCGGATGTAAGTAGGTATCAAAATTAATCCACATACCCATACCCGCTGGGTAGTCTAATCCCCATACCCGCACCTAAACCAGGAAAATTTTTAAAAAATTATTTTTTGTTAATATAAAATTTATATTTATCCAATTTTTTACATCTATAACTACTAAAAATAAAAAATAAATCATAAATATGAATACATTAATAAAATATTTCAATATTTATAAAAACTTTAATATTTTTTTAATAAAAAATGTTAAAGTATTATATATTTTATATATAAAAATATATTTATTATTATTAATGGGTATATGGGTAGGGTACGGGNTCTTCTCGTCTTGGAACCCAATTATTAGCACGCAAATCGAGAAAGTCACGTATCATGAACCTCAATTGTGATACAAGTTGCGGGTTTGAGCTCAGTTCTTCCAATCGGCTAAAGTACGTATCAGTTATACGTAGTGAGTTTGGGTTTTCATCTAGCTGCTTACCAATAGTATTGAAAAGCTGACATATGGCTTCAACATTTTCCTCAACTGGGTAAGCCTTGCTATCAGAAGGTCCTAAAAGCTCCTGTTTCCACGTAACAGTCAACCATACAGTAGTAAAGGTCAAAATGTACTTTTGGTCCTATAACTTTTTCTCAGGTCTCAATTTGGTCCCATAATTTTTTTTGTTGCACTTTTGGTCCTATATATTTGGATCAGATTGAAGAATTAGTCTCATATCTTTTGGTCAAGTTGTAAAATTGGTCTCATATCTTGGTAAAAGGTTCTACATTATGGGATTAAACGTAAAAAGTTTTGCAAAGATATGGGACCAAATCTTCAACAACAAAAAATATGGGACCATATAGGACTGATTATGCACCTGACCAAAAGTGCAACAAAAAAAGATAAAGAACCAAATTGAGAACGAGCAAAAGATATGGGACCAAAAGTATACTTTGGCCAGTAGAAAATATTCAATGCCACAATTAAACTACAAATAGAAAGGATTAAATCAGCTAAGAACCTGAACAATCTCATGGACAATCCTTTCAGTAACCATCTTCTGCTTCCAAAGCTCACCAATAAAACAGATGGTTCCAACTGTACGAAGCTTGACCAGTCTTTCTTTATCCTTACGCTCCATTTCCTGCTCCTGAGCAGTCATCTGCCTCACTTCTTCCCTCAGTTTATCAACACCTTCAAAAGTCTCCTGGCAAATATTTAAGAGTACTTTCTTAAACGTGATTTTTTCTCCACCAGGCTCATCAGATGAGAATGGAGGCAGATTTTCATTGAGGTCTGAACATAGAAGAGCATACATGGGACAAAATGTCGGTTCTAGCACAGCCTTATCAAGTATAAGTGAAGTGACTCCCTGCAATACCAAAGCAAATCAATTAACAACAAGGAGATATGAACAGAATATTCATTGCAATCATTAAAGAGAAAAGTAGAAAACCTTCAAGATGTCAGCTGATGTAATTCCCGAATCAATCAACAGACTCGCCAGGAGATCAAACTTCTCAGGAGTAAGCTTATTCACAATTCTGCATTGAAAAAAACAATGGCATTTAGCATACCAGGACCATACAGTCCTAAACGCCCTTAACCAAGTTACAAGAGAAAAAGAAAGAAAACTTATATTGGATAATAATTAATTAAAACTAAATAGAGAAAGATAGAGAAAAAAAAAAAAAAGGCAAAAGTAATCTTGGTACTCCCAAAGTATGAGGTTAGTCTCAAATGTACCCTAAAAGTTTTTTTTGGTCAATTGTACCCCCAATCTTTTCTTTGTTGTGTTAATTGTATTCCAATCTTTTCTTTTTTGTGTTAATTGTACCCTCAATTTGGGGGTAAAATTGATCCAAAAATTTTTTGAAGATACAAGTAAAACTGACCCATACTTTGGAGGTACAAGTGACCAAAAAAATTTAGGGGTACAACAAAAACTGACCCCATACTTTGGGGGTACCAAGAGTACTTTTGTCTAAAAAAAAAGAATCAAGATCAAATAATATATTACTCCTTCACAGTTTTCAGGACACGATCCTTTTCAGATAGACTCCCCCTTCTAGCTGGCCATGGCACCTCAGCCCTGATTAGAGTAGGAGCAGGTCCTCCCTGAATTAATATAGAGAAATCAAACATATTTTCATGCCATGCCAACTTTAACATATAAGCAATGAAGTAAATCTATACAATCAGAATTTGCTGTGCCAGTACTTCAAAACAAGTCATCAAATAATTGTAAGACAGAAACAACTTGTCATTATCAGTTATAAATCTCAAGTGGAATAGTTCAGGTTTCAAAAGAACGTAATATCACATTGCAAAAATGCATAAGCATTGTGCTAAGCGCCAACCCATCGCCAATGGTATAATGCTGCTGCAGCAAAATTATATAGAATTGGATCCATAACATTTCCCCTCCAAAACTATGATGATCACAACCAAATTCCCCTATCCTCAACTGCAGCCAAATAAAAATCAAAGGCTTTGGCCACTGACATTTTTAAAACTGCAAAGTAAATCCTTCGGGGTTTTTTTTTTTTTTGGCCCCAAATTACTAGTAACTCCAAATGTAAAATATAAGTACAATATACTCATGTAATATTACCACAATTCAAACAAAAAACGACAGTTTAACAAGTATCCACTCATTGAGTTCACAATTCACATTACCCAGAAAAAAAAAAAAAGACGTTCACAATTTATGCATGCACATCTTACCCACCGTCGTCTTTATATATGCAACGATAATCTGTCAATATTTTTTTATATAAAAAAAAAGATAAGAGTATCAAGTCAATTAACAAGCAGTGCAAGTGTGCAATAAAACCCCAAAGTCGAATCTACATCAAAGAATTTCCTAACAGACAATAGTTAACATTAAGAGCATGTTAACATTATTTTATACTTGATGAAATTAAGAGCACTTAGCATTGATTGGCATAACACAAAGAAAGTTAAAATTCATTAGTCTACCTCTTCCCGTCTTGAAACCCAATTATTAGCACGCAGATCGTCACAACAAAATATGCAAAATGTATAGATTCTATTTGGAAAGATAATTTTGTATCTAAACCCTTAAGACTCCATTTCTTACCTAAACCAAGGTAATATGTATTTGTTTACCTGATTGTGGCATTTTCACAAACACATAAAAGGAATGTCTATGAGAATAAGCAATCATAAAAAATAAAGTACCTTTTTCTATGACAATAGGCATTTCTGTAGCAAGGTAACATGTATTTGTTTATCTGATTGTGGCATTTTCACAAACTGATAAAATGCATTCCTATGAGAACAATCAATCATCAAACAGAACATCTTTTTTTTTAACCTTAAGTTCCAGCTTCCAATAATAATTTTAACATCAACGCATTCAAAAGTTTCACCATCATGGTGAAGTACGAGTACTATATACATTCTTTTCTGGGCTCATAAAGCGCAACAGAGAAGTCACATAGCGAGCATCTTTTTTTGTCGACAAAATTTGAAAAGCTATTACTAGCTGCTTCGCTTTTAATTTGCTCTATTTTTTATTTGTTGTTTGTTTCTTTTCTTTTTCTACGATGCGAGAATGAAAAGAAAGAGGATGTGAAGACGAAAGAAATTATTTTATATTTTACTATTGGTGCTTTTCTCAGTCAATTGAGGTTCGTCCAAACACAGAATACCATAATAAAGCTCAAAAAGATATAATATTAAATACTATGTGTTCCACTTTTGGACACTTCAATTTCTAACGAACAAGTAAAGTTTAGAGTATACCACTTTTAATTGGAAAAGATTATAATTATTATTAGAGTATACCATGTGTATACTTTCATGTGTCTATGCTTTTATACTAGGAAGCATGGACACACTATTTCAATGGTGTGTCGATGTGTTCGACACGGACACATACGCATGCAACACGCGTACGACACGTGTCGGACATGTGTCTCGAAGTGTCGGGATAGTTTAGTGGCTTTTAGCAGCTCAGACACAGCTTGGACACGGCTTTGACACAACTTCCCCTTAAATGTAAATTTTTTAACCTAGAAAAGGAATTTTGGGTTTTCTCATATAGCTTTCGACAAAATTATCTCGACAACTTTTGCTCACCGTCGTTTATCGTTGTTCACCGTCCTTCATCGTTGTTCATTGTCGTGCACTATTGGTCATCGTCACTCATCATCGTTTGATGAACTGGAGTTGGAGGGGGTTATATTTACTGATGAAGGCAACAACAATAGTGGAAAACAAAATGAAATTGATCTTTAGATGACTTTTTAGCTAGATTCTTCAAGAAATACTCTGCTTGGTCACTGAGGAAATACTCTGCTAGATTCTACTACATATTTTGGTAATGCATAGAAAGAATACTTCATTTATAAATTAAATAAAATTTGATAATTAAATTAAATTAGATAATTTAAGATATCTTTATCTTAAGGAAAGTCAAATTAAATTTAATTTAATGATTAAAATAAATTAGATAATGTGTGATATCCTTTTCTTTTAAGAGAAGTCAAATTAAATATGATCACCTTTAAACAATACCCAATTTAAAAGATCTCAAATCAAGTCTTTTGATCACAAGCTACTCTATAAATAGAGAGCCAATTCCAAACCCTAGGGGGTAAAATAAGAGGAAAATTTCGTGCTCTATCCTTTCCCTATTCATAATTAGGCTCCATCCTCCATTCGAAGAAAAAGGTTAGGCTCTTTTCTCCCGGTTTGTAGGGTCTACAAGTCGATTTTATTTAATTTTTTTTTACTTGTTCATGCAACCTTCATATTTTTTCTAAATAAATATATATCTTAGGAGGCTCCCATATTCTTTTTATAATGGCCAAAGTCCTATTTTGGTCCCCCAGTTATGTTCAGTGTTCCAAATTGGTCCTCCAGTTATGCAAAACTTGGCAAAGTTGGTCCCTCTAACAGTTTCCATCCATTTTTTCCTTTAAAAAAGATAAAATTAATTTTTAACTCCTAAAAGTTTAATTTTTTTGCATCAAGGACCTTTTTCTCTATAATAGTTACAAAATATAAAAAAGAAGAAATAACTTGGGGTTTTAGCTTATTTTACATAAAAAAATAGTCTCTCTCTCCACACACACAAACACACACACGAAATCCCCAATTATATATATCACAGATGCGTTGATGAAAGGATTGGCCAAAAAAAAAAAGATGCGTTGATGAAAGGGGATTAGGGTTCGATGGATTTGAATTTCCCATCTGTATCTCTGTTTCTCCGTTTTCACGATGATGAAATGAATAGCTTTAGATTTGGGAGGCGTTAACACTAGTAGTATCAATTCTTTGATTCTGTTAACTAGTAGTATCAATTCTTTGATTCTTTCAATCAGTGACACTGAGAGACAACAGTGAACCATGAAAATGTTATCTATGTCATGCATGTTGGGATGGTAGAGAGAAATGTTGATACTACAAATCTGTGATATATATAGTTTGAGAAGTTACTTAAAATTGGGGATTTTGTGTGGGTGAGAGAGAGAGAGATTTGGGTTTGAGGAAGGAGATTTAGGGTTTGAAATTGGGGATTGTGTGTGTGAGAGTGAGAGATTATTTTTTGTGTAAAATAAACTAAAACCCTAGAATCGCACTGTTTCTGGGCAGCAAGTAGGTTTCACTCGTTTTCAAAATTAAATCAGTGCAAATGTTTTCGAAAAGTATTTTTCCTTTCACCTAGACATCATATGCTTTCTGAATAGCTCTCTTTTATGCCGAAACTCAAATGAATTAGTTCTCTACAAATTTCGAAACTCATGGTAAAAAGCTGTTTCTGGAATTCACACACAGAAAAACGGTTCACTTTGGAGAGTCATAACATTTTATTATGAAATTGTTTTTTAGTAGGATTTATTTCTGGGTTTAATTTATTTTGTCAAGTTTTGACCATAAAAAGTTTTATTAGATTTAATTAAATTTTCTGTTTTCGTGAAACTTAAATCTTTAGTTGTTCGATCCTGAACAGTTTTAGGCAATGATCACTATTTGATTTATTGCTTCTAAAATATAAATCTTTTTCAACTCAAACCAAATGGATTAGAAAGTTAACTTACAGGGAACCCCGTAATATTTAATTTGGGAATTCTAACCGTATGATTTTTTAATTATATTTTTGAAATCCATAAAACAATTTTTCAATGATGTAGTGGAAAGAATATTGTTTTTTTTCTCTGGCTTCTTAGGTTACCACCTAATAAATCTGCACTTCTTTCTTCTCATCAGAAATGGTCACCATGTTCCCTTTGATAGACACATCCTTCATAAGAGTAGGGACATAAAAGTCATTCTTCATAAGAGTAGGGACATAAAAGTCAGCTCCCCTATTTGGTTCAAAATCAATTTTTTTCTAATAAAGTCTTATCCAACATTTTCTTTGGAATTATTTTCAAAAATTCCTTTTTATTAATTTATCAATTTTTTTATAAAATTTGGTGGCGACTCCTATTTTTAGTCATTAAAGACATTCTCTGCAATGTCAGGCGTGACAATGGCCATTACCCCTCAACCAAGGAAAAGGAGAGAAAGAAAGAAAGTTTTCTTTATGTTAGGATTGAAATGAATTTTCAAGTATAGAATCAGAGAACTAATGAAGGAGATATAATTCAGTCTAAGTGGGTTAACAATTTTCTTCTTTTTAAAGGAGGTTCTTAACATATAGTACTAACAAGTGTTATGTCTAACCATTCCACAAATATTTTTTTTTTTCTAAAGCTTGATTTAAAATTTTCAGTACTAAAAATAAAAAACAATCTATTTGAAACGTTTTTTTGCATAATATCTATACAAACATTATTTAAAATTGCTATATTGAAACCTAATTAAACCCATATTTTGAAACCTTTTCATTAAAATTTTGAATTTTGAATTTATCTTTTGTAAACTGATATTCAACTTAATTATCCAAATATGCTAAATAATTAAATAATATTTTCACTTAATATTATATTATTATATATCCTCTATACTATATTATATAGTATTGGACCTTTAAATTGTTGATATAATGATATCGTAAATCGTATATAAATTAAATATTGACATAAAATGCTACAAGAAATAAAACATAATGAGATGAAATTAGAACTATTAGTTCTTATATTATACTGAAATAAAATAAAAAATATCAGAAAAATTAAATAACCTCACATATATTATTTTTATTATTTTTGAAATATACTAAAAATAGAATATTCTTATTTTTAAAGATGTTAATTTTTCTCAACTATAAAATTTTGAATAATATTTACATACTTTTTAAAACAATTTTTGGAATTGATTTTATTATTATTTGACTTATTTTAGCACCTATTTGGAATGTCGTTATCTCTTCCAATATCTCCAATATCAGTATAATAGTAGAGATATAATGCCATCAATGTTTTAAAAGGTATATAAATATTATTTAAAATTTATGTTACAATGTTAAATATAATTTATTATGTGGGGAAAATGTAGAAATTTAAATACTTGAGTTAATGAAAATTACAAAGAATAAATGTCATTTTATATTCATTTAGACCATATATTGACTATGTAACTTTACACACCATTTGATATTTTCTATCAATTAAAATATTTTTTAGTTGGCCCATGTACATTGTTAGGAAATTTTGTAAAAAAAGGGAGAACTCATAAAAATTTCAAATTAATTCATAATTCTACAAGTTATGTACAAAGCAAATTATTTTTATAAATGAAATACACATAATTAAATAAAATAAAAATAAAAATAAAATAATCACTCACTCTTAAAGGCTAAAATCATACACCCACTAGCTAGCTTAATTTGCAACTTGAATATAGCCTGACATTCGTTCACAAGTCTATAGTTGAATAAAACTTTAAAACTTATTATAATACTTTTAGGGTCAAAAACCTATTTTTGGTCCGTAATATTTATTCAAAGTTCAGTTTTGATCCTTAATAGCTTTTTCATTCCGTTTTGATCCTTAATATTTGCTAAAAGTTTCATCATTGGTCCCTAATTATTAAATATAGTCATATCTCTCTCTTTTCAAACCTAAATGTGATTAAGTAAAGTTACGAGTTAACTTTGATAAATTTTTTCTTTGTCTAATTCAAGTCATTGGCAAACGAGGTCAAATTAAATATAAAATCGGATCGAAAAATGGGTCGATTGTTTCATGAATTTGGTCATATCTCTCTCATTTCAAGTCCGAATGCAACAGAATTGAAGCTACAAATTACTCTTCACGAGTTCTTTCTTTGTCTAGTTGAAACCATTAACAAATGAGGTCAAATAGTACTTCAAAAGTTAATATTGATATTTTGACAAAACTCATCCTCAAAGTTATTTGACCTCGTTTATCAATGGCACCAATTGAATAGAGAAATAACTCGTTAAGAGTAATTTGTAACTTTGATTTCGTTACATTCAGACTTGAATTGAGAGAGATATGACCAAATTCATGAAATAAGCGACTCATTTTCAGACCCAATTTCATGTCCGATTTAACCTCGTTTGTTGATGACTCCAACTAAGCAAAGAAAAAAGTCATTAAATTTAACTTGTAACTATGATTTAATCGCAGTCGAGTTTAAAATGAAAGACATATCCATATTCAATAGTTAGGTACCAATGACAAAACTTTTAAGGAATATTAAGGATCAAAACTGAACAAAAAAATATTAGGGATCAAAATAGAACAAAAAAAATATTATGAACCAAAACAAAACTTTAAATAAACATTAAAGACCAAAACCGATTTTTGACCATACTTTTAACTAAGATCACCCTAACTTTCATAAACTAAAGAATGTACGTAATACGTTCCAAGTGGAGGGGCACAAAGCTCCGGGTCCAGATGAAATGCCTGCTATCTTCTACTAACAATTCTGGCCTGTTATGCAGGAAAACCTTTTCAGTATGGTATCCTCTTTTCTAAACTCTGGCCACCTACTTAAAGAAATGAATAAGTCACATATCATTTTTATTCCGAAAGGTGAAGAACAACAAAGCTGTGTAGACTAATAAGCTTCTGTAATGTGGCTTATAAAGTTATCTCAAAGACTATCACAAATAGACTCCAAGAAATCATCATGGATATTATTTCCCCTTTTCAGAATGCCTTCGCTAAAGGAAGGTCTATCACGGATAACATACTGTTGGCCCATGAAGTTCTCAAATACATTAGGAGACATAAAAAGGTAAAACATTCTGGATAAGTATTAAAATTGATCTTCTGAAAGCTTACGACAAAGTCTCTTGGCAATTTCTTTAGGATTTATTATCATATATGGAATTTTAGACCATTGGATACAATTAATCATGCAATGTGTTTCCACAGTGAGTTTTAAGGTTCAGGTAAATGGAGAGCTGTCAGAATCATTCTCCCCTCAGGCTGGTTTACGTCAAGGTGACCCCCTTTTACCATATTTGTTCATTTTATGCATGAATGTCCTTTCGGGTCTTCTCCAAAAAGCACAAGATGATGGTTCTCTGAAGGGGGTGAAAGTGTCTAATAACGCTCCTCCTATATAAATCACTTAATCTACGCTGATGATACTCTTTTATTCCTCAAAGTGGATTTGGAGTCTATTGCATCAACTAAGTCCATTTTTCGGCGATTTGAGAGAGTGATCTGACTGATGGTCATGTTAATTGGGACAGAGGAAAGATACTCAATATTTACAATCTGGCGATGGCGGACACTATTATGAAGATTCCTTTATCCCATACCGGTGTTAGAGACAAAATCATTTGGAGTAATAACAGTCATAACGAGGATTATTCGGTCAAAAGTGCTTATGCCTCCCTTATTCAGAACACAAATTGGGATACCCCAAGTCAACTGGAAACACTTTTGGAAGCTCCAATGCCCCCCAAAAATCCTCATTTTCAGCTGGAAATGTTTTAGAAATTCACTCCCTACGAGTGCCAATCTCTTGAGGAAGAAATACAGCATTGATGCCAATTGCATTTTCTGCATGAACGAGATTGAAAGTGAGATCTTTCTGTGTTGCCCGCTCTCGAAGGTAATGTTGTCAAAATCGAACCGGACAAAGACTCAGACTAGTGTTTGGTTCACGGTCTGATTGGTCGAATCGGCCGAACCATCGGTCGGACCGAATGATGCAATAAATAATTATTTTAATATATTAAATAAAAATCCTCTATAATGATATAAATAATTATTTTTAATATAATTAGTAATTTATTTTATTCTAAATATTAAAAGAACAAATGAAAAAGAAGGATAAAAGATGAATGAGAGCTTCCACTTTGCCTTCTTATAATTTTTAATCAAATTTTTTTTATTTTTTTTTAAAAAATTTGGGTGAACCACTGGTTTTTTGAGCGGTCTGGCGATTGGACCCGGTTCACTAGTTTTCGGCCGGTTATTTCCGGTTCAATCTAGTCCAAATGTCAATTTGATTATTTTGGTCGAACCCACTTACTTTTGTATTTGGTTGGTGGTCAAACCGTCCGGTTCGATTCTGACAATGCTCGAGGGCAGCGTGGTTCGCCTCTCCAATGTGACTCCTTTACACAAATTGGTTTTTTTTAATTGGCTGAAAGGCTTTTTCAACTCCATAGGCACCAACATTGAGGAGGAAGAAGCTTTTATTAGGATGCTTACTTTCCTTTGGGCGATCTTTTTTTTTTTTTTTTGGCCTGATCCTTTGGGCGATATACCAACATAGAAATGAGGTCCGTTTTAATCAGAGGATATTAATCGCCTACTGATGCAGAGCAACGATTCCTGGTTCTTGCTGACTTGCCTCATAATTTTACTCTTCCTGAAATTTTTCCTAATGCTTTTAGTTTTGTATATGGCTGTTTTAGTTTCGTAATTCAAAAAAACAAGCAAATATGCAAAAGTATTACCAACACAATTAGTAAATAATTAAATTCCTTAAACAGGATATTCCAAATCGGGTCGTGAGCACAAAAAATGACGTTAATCACTAGATTCATTCCATGCACACACATAACAGGAACTGCTTGAAATAACAAGGATGATATTTATGAGCTGACCAGTTTAACAATTATGTCAGAATTTAAGATAAGAATAAATGGAAACTAATGAAATACAAAAACTACGGACCCCTAATGGGACACATAATTTTAAGCCAACAGAAAAAAAAAAACAAAAAACAAAATCCTTAGCTTTATGGTTTGACTCTTTCCTCAATAAACACCTCTAAGACCTCAAAGAAAAAGATATACAACCTTAATAAAAAGTACCAGATTGATACGGACTGAGAGGTCCACTTTTATAAAATACTGTAATACAAAAACTCTTGCTCAAAATGTGGGGGATGAAAAAAGGGAATTTTTGGGGAGGGATGTTCATCCAGAGTTACAGAAATGAAAATTCTCATTCAGAGTCACCAGATAGATCACTTCAGCACACTCCGGCAAGCCTCGATATCAGATGCCTGTGAATCCAACAGGGTTTGCCCAGATGAAGAATTAATAACCCGTAGTACAGCATCGAATACAGCTTTCTGGAACCAGTCATCTTCAACCTTCTTAAGGATCTCTTTCACCACCTTGAAATCCAGACCCCCAGCCAAAATTAGCTTCCCCATAATCTCACCAAAATTATTTGGTGCCTTGGGTAAATCTATGCCAATATCATCTAGAAGAGAACCAAACAACAAACAGCCAGTCCCCAAGTCACTAGCCGAAAGAATTTTCTTGGTGAAAAGATGCTCAAGAAGATTGGCAACAGGTTCAACACAAGGTGGACTTTTGTCTAGGGCAAGGGAAATGGCCTCCTTCACAAACTCAGGGTGGTAAGCAGGAGATTTTAGTTCTTCCACACACTGTGATGCCTCATCCAGAAGACGAACACTAAAATATTCTTCCAGAAGAGAGACAGTTTTGCGGCGAAGATCATCAAGATTCAATTTTGAAGCTGCAGCCGTCTGCGGCTTCTCAGAGGACACGGCAGGAGGAGGAGCAGCTTTAACAGGTGCAGGGATTTGTGGAGCAGGCTCAGGACCTGAACTAAAACTTGTTGGTCGAGCCGGAGGAGCACCACCACCATGCACTAGGGCACTGCTTCTTCCACTTATAAGGCCACCACTGCCTTGAGGTAACAACTTTGAGTTCAGTGCAGATGACTTGGAAAGTAAAGGAGACTGGCCCCGACCAGCTGCTTGCACACCTGACATGTCTCCTCTCGGCATTGACCGCACCCTAGGCATCTCCCAGTTGTCATTATCAATTCCAGGCATCCCAGGCATCTTCCTGGTCCCTGGCATTCCGGGCATCATTCCTCCCGTTCCAGGCCTACCAATAGGGAATCCCCCAGGACCGGTATTTCCTTGAACACCAGAAACTGCAGCTCGGTTATTTCTAATGCTAGCAGTGGCACCTGGCCGCAATCCAAGATTTTTCTCAGCCTCTGAGTGAATTTCCGTGATGGTTTTTGCTTTCACCTGCATATTAACATTATATACCGGATGAAATCAAGAGCACTTAGCATTGATTGACATAACATAAAGAAAAATAAAATTAAAATTCATTAGTCTACCTCTTCCCGTCTTGGAACCCAATTATTAGAACGCAAATCTAGAACGTCACGTATCATGAACCTCAATCTTGATACAAGTTGTGGGTTTGAGCTCAGTTCCTTCAATCGGCCAAAGTACATATCATTTATACGTCGTGATTTTGGGCTTTCATCTAGCTGCTTGCCAATAGTATTGAAAAACTGACATATGGCTTCAACATTTTCCTCAACTGGACAAGCCTTGCTATCAGGAGGTCCTAAAAGCTCCTGTTCCAAGTAGCAGCCAACCCATACAGTAGTAAATATCCCATGCCAAAACTAAACTACAAATAAACTATTGAATAGAAAGTATTAAATCCTCTGAAAACCTGAACAATGTGATGGACAATCTTCTCAGGAACCATCTTCTGCTTCAAAAGCTCACCAATTAAACGGATGTTTCCAAGGGTACGAAGCTTGACCAGTCTTTCTTTATCCCTACGCTCCATCTCCTGCTCAGGAGCAATCATCTGCCTCACTTCTTCCCTCAGTTTATCAGCACCTTCAAAAGCCTCCTGGCAGATATTTAAGAGTACTCTCTTAAAAGTGATTTCTTTTCCACCAGGCTCATCAGATGGGAATGGAGGCAGCTTTTCATTGAGGTCTGAACACAGAAGAGCATACATGGGACAAAATGTCGGTTCTAGCACAGCCTTATCAAATATAAGTGAAATGACTCCCTGCAATACCAAAGCAGAGCAAAGCAAAGCAAATCAATTAAGAACAAAGAGATGAACAGAATATTCACTGCAATCATTAAAGAGAAAACCTTCAAGATGTCAGCTGATGTAATTCCAGAATCAATCAACTGACCCTTCAGGAGATCAAATTTCTCAGGAGTAAGCTTATTCAGGATTCTGCGTTGGAAAAACAATGGCATTTAGCATACCAGGACCATACAGGCCTGAAGGCTCTTAACCAATTTACAAGAGAAAAAGCAAGAAACATATATTGGATAATAATTAAATAAACCAAATAGAGAAAGAGAGAGAAAAAAGAATCAAGATCAAATAATGTATTACCCTTTCACAGTTTTCAGGACACGATCCTTTTCAGATAAACTCCCCCTTCTAGCTGACCATGGCACCTCAGCCTTGACTAGAGTAGGGGCAGGTCCTCCCTGAATTAATATAGAGACATCAAACATATTGTCATGCCACGCCAACTATAACAGGTAATGGATGAAGTTAATCTATACAAACACAACTTGCCATACCAGCACTTCAAAACAAGTCATCAAGTAATTATAAGCCAGATATAACTTGTCATTATCAGCTATAAATCTCAAGTGGAATAGTTCAGGTTTCAAAAGAACATAATATCACATTGCAAAAATGCATAAGCATTGTGCTAAGCACCAACCCAGCACCAGTGGTGCAATGCTGCTGCAAAAATTATATAGAATCCGATCCATAACATTCCCCCTCCAAAACAATGAATGATTACAACCAAATTCCCCTATCCTCAACTGCAGACAAATAGAAAACCAGAGGCTTTGGCCACTGAGATTTCTAAAACTGCAAAAGTGCAAAGTAAAACCTTTTTTTTTTTTTGCACCAAATCATTAGTAACTCCAGATTTAAAATATAAGTACAAAATGCTCATGTACATATTACCACAATTTAAACAAAAAAGACAGTTTAACAAGTACCCACTCATCGAGCGAGTTCACAATTCACATTACCCAGAAAAAACAATGTTTCACAATTTATGCATGCACATCTTAGCCACAGTCATCTGTGTATATGCAACAGTAATCTGTCAATAATTTCTTTTTTACAAAAAAAAAAGATAAGAATATCGAGTCAAATTAACAAGCAGTGCAAGTTTAATAAAACCCCAAAGCCAAATCCACATCAAAGAATTNCAAGTTTAATAAAACCCCAAAGCCGAATCAACATCAAAGAATTTCCCAACAGACAATAGAACTATGTTTAGATTTTAGAACATAGAAGACTGAAGATAACATAAAAGACCAATTATAAATATGATATTGAGCACTTCAACCAATGCTAATTACCACTTGATTAGAGGAGATCTGTGCCTTAGCAAACTGGTCCTGACGATTACCCTGACTAGCATCCTGCTGTCGATTTCCAAACTCTCTGTTCTCTTTTAGACTTTCCCAAGACCTCTCTTCCGAAGAAGCAGGAAGTTGTCCAGATCGGCCACGCCAATCACGGTTGTCTGGTTCAGAATATCTATTTTGAAATTGTTGTGCAGACTGCAAAACACAATATAAATTTCATTTTATAAAATTTGTTCTCATTCACATTAAGGAAATGTAGATGACGTCATAAGATTTAAAATATTCAATTTGAATGTAAAATAAACATGTAATTATGACCAACAAACATGAGCATTTTTCTTTCTAGATAATGCGGACTAACATGATACAAGCATGTTTACCTCCTATAGAAAATGCCAATTTCTAGTCAGTTTTAACAATCAATTCAGCAAACAAAATGAAAAAGGACCAGGATACTTAGCAAGGTTAACAATGTAAACAGATGGGAAAATAACTCACATTTTCAGCACGGCCCCAATTTTGATCTTCACCAAAAAGTTCTGCTTCAATATCTTGTTTAATTTTCAGTATATCTTCAGGGATCTCAACAACCTGTGAATAAAATTTCAACTGTCAGACAACTGCTACAACTTAAATATCAGCTTCAAAGTTGAAAGTTGAAACAAATATTACTCACACAAGAAAACTGAACTATGTTGTTTCAAAAGTAATTTACAAGACATGGGGTTAAAAAAGTGACCAAATGAACCAAATAAGATTCAGAACGTTTATCAAGAAGCTTAGGAAAGTATGTAGAAAGCCAGTGGCCTTCTATTAAACCAAAAACTTCAAAAAGAAACTTCTGACAGCCTCCATTACCTCCCTCAGTTGTAAAAGCTGATCTCTGGTGTATCGCACACGCTCACGACCCTCAAACCGCGAATCTCCAGCCTACAAAAGTACATGAGAATTAGAATAAAATCTAATGACATCATACAAAGTTATACTGTCACCACACAACCACATACAAGAATATGCAAATTGACAGGAGCTAATGGGATGGTATGCATCACAATACTATAGAAAAACTCGACTTCTATGGCATAGGGATCTATATTTAAAACAGAAGAGCTAAAATTACTTCTTATAGTTATCCAGCCAAGTCTTTCATGGTAACAAAGGCATCATACCGAGTACAGCCAAAAAGAATTATTTTATTTGTCGGGTTGCAGAAGACAACTTTTTAAGTTGATGTTTTCTCGAGCATTGACTTCTCTACAAGGAAGCAGAAGATTTATTGACAAGCCCTTAAAAAATAGTTCCACGGGCAAAATAGTCCCAAGACTGTGAAACGCAGATAACAAACCCACTGAGCAAGCCACCACAGGAAGAATATCAAATCATCTATTAGATTCTATGCCACAATAAATTGTTGCCACCACCAAAATTTCCAAATATATTCCACTGTATGTGGGACCTTTATGGGCAACTGAAACTTAATCAAGCCCACCTAAAGCCCACGTGTTGCTTTCTGTCCATATTTACTGCAGGTACACAAACTGAGTGCCCCACCAAGAATTAGGACATTCGACTTCAATTTACCCTTATCTTACAGGTCTTAAAAAATTTTTGCCCCTATCAGTAGGAATTAGATGTCAAACTTCAATGACCATGGTAACGATTACAGATATATCATTTTACGATCAAGCTTTTTCTCCCCCCAAACAAAACATGTTAAGTTTCGTAATACAATTGTATCAAATCCACCCACATTCACTCTATATGAAGGAACAATAGATAAATCTCGGATATAAATTTATAGCAAGAAGTGCAAACTTCAGCACAAGACCTTAGTAGTCTAATTAAAAACAAAAACAAGTCTTGAATGTAAAAATCAAAAGATAGCAGTGCGACCTTGAACTTCGATACTAATCAAGTAGTCACGAGATCCAAATCAAACATATACTCATTCCACCTACAACAAGACAATCAAAGATCCTATCTATATTTTACAGACACACTCAATTGCATCACACATTATTAGGGGCGCTACAATCTTTCCGAAACAATTCCGATTACAGTATCTCAAGACCAATAAAAAAACACGAAAATCCAGATCCATAAAAAGGGGTCAGATTCAATAAGCACCTTAATAGAAAACGCAGAAGAAGCACCGCCATGGGAACGCAAGGGTTGAAGATCAGCGGAAAAGGAACCAAAAGCAGGGGAAGCAGAGGATGCCGATGAGGAAGAGTCGAATCGAGCACCGAAGAGCCTGCCGCCGCCGCCGCCGCCGCCACGACCACCACCAGGTCTCAAGCTAATCACCGTCTGATCACCTTGCTGCATACCTCAGGATCTTTCACTTCGAGATAGAATCTTGGGCGAGTCTGGTTTTGAGAGTGAAAGATGAAAAGAAAAGAAAGAAAGAAAGATAAATAGATAAATAGATAGATAAGATTCAGCGGCGGAAAAAGCTGAAGCTGAAGGGGATTTAGGTTTTTAGGTTATAGAAATAAAAAGATAGACTTTACAGAAAGAGAGATAGATAGATAGATAGATTTGGGAAGGTTTTGTATTTTTCTCTCTCTTCTGCGAGAAGGCGAAGAGAAGAGAAGAGAGAAGAGAGAAGAGCGTGAGGCTGATGAGGTGAGGTGAAAAGAAACCCTTCTTAGACGAGTGTAGGAGGAATACCAATTTCCATTTTTTTTAATAATAATAAAAAAGAGTAAACTAATAATTTAGTCTCTGAAAGATTACCGGCCTAACAACTTAGTCCTTGAAAGATTAAAATATTTACATATTTAGTCCCTGAGCATTCAAAATGGTATAATTTTTAATCCATGAGAGATCAAAAAAGTATATTTCAATCTTTCAGGATCGAGTTGTCAGCTCAGTTATTTTTTAAGACCTAATTGTTAGTTTACTCTAATAATAATAATAAGGCAAAAACACTCTATTCGTCCTCAAACTTTACATCGAATTTCAATTTCATCCTTAACTTTTTTTGTTGTCAATTTCATCTCCGGTATTTCACTTTTTGGTCAATTTTATCTATTGACTAGCTTCTTCCAAAAAATTAACGACAGACTTCATCGTGTTTTTCAATTTGAGTTGGAATTTATTTTCTTTTTCTAGGGATTGGATCCTCTAAATTTCTTTTTTCTACATTTTNCCTTTTTGGTCCCTCAATTGTTACTGAGTCGAGGATTTGGTCCCTCAACTAAGCATTTAATGGCCACCTAAGCAGATAACGGTGACATGTCATCACTTAACACCTCTATCACTAACGGACCAGACGTGAGGGACCAAAACGTAAACGGGATTGTACAATTGAGGGACTGAGTTGTAGTTTCCCACAATTGAGGGACCGATTCCTCGACTCAGTAATAATTGAGGGACCAAAAAGGGGGTTTGCTCATAAAACTAAAACAACCATTAGAAAAGGATAAAATATTAGGGAAAACTTGGATAAGCTTGAGGGTGTGCGTGTTAGGGTCCACTCTCCAAGCGAATTCAGCATCCTGCAGGAAATTAGTCAATTACTAATATCTTGGGTAATAACTTCAAGGTAAAATCCCATAGCTTTGACCGCCCCTCCAATAAAGAGTCCTCTCTGGACGCGGAACGTGATATTACGTCTAAGCCTATCCCGTAAATTGGTCATACAGAGCCTGGTGGCTCGTAGGACTGCGTTGATATTACCACCACAATTTCTTGTGTAAATATTAACACAATAATTATTAGGCTTAAGTGCACTTTTGGTCCCATAACTATGATAAATGTTTCATTTTGGTCCCATAACTTTTTTTGTTGCAAATTTGGTCCCATAACTATGACAAAGGTTTCATTTTGGTCCCATAACTTTTTTTGTTGCAATTTTGTTCCCATAACTATGACGAAGGTTTCATTTTGGTCACATAACTTTTTTTGTTACAATTTTGGTCCCATAACTTCTCAAAAGGTTCCACCGTTAGTCCTTTGGTGAATTCCATCCATATTTAGCCGTTAAGTATGACGTGGCATAGTAACTAGGATCATGATGTGAAAAAATAAGATGAAGTGGACTGAAATAGGATCTATATGCAACATATTAAAACTTATCTATACCCAACCACAATATATACAAAGAGTGGTACTTCCTCTTCCTCGTCAGCCCAACGGGATTTCCTCTTCCTTGTTCCGCTTC
>QANZ01022491.1:0-16465 GCA_003254925.1 Chamaecrista fasciculata
TTGTCTTCGTTTCCACCCTTTCAAAATTCAACATTAGTATGTTATCGTTTGAGGTTAGCTGAATATTGATCCATTCATTGCAGCTTTGATATTGACATTCTATTCAAATTTCCTCGTTTACGGGACAAAAAGGACTTGGACATTCTCTGGATATTTTTTGTTGGTAAGACAAGTAGACAACATTGAAAATAAAAAAGATTTCCATTTAGATTTTTTTTCTAACTGACACTGATCCAGAAAATTGCTTAATGTAACATGAATTGGACGGTACTAGATAAGTGAACAGAGTGGTAACAGACACTGATTTCATTTGTTATTGTTTAATCCTGTGAATCAATTAACGACTTAAGTATTTCATATTTTCATGCAATAAATGTTTCTTCTCCTTTAGTGAACCTGAGAATATTTGCAGTAGGGTTCTCACTAGTAAATATGGTAGGGGTGAGGACCTTCTTAGATTCATTAAGGTTAAGGATAGTGACTCTCTTCTTTGGAAAGAGCTTGGTAAAGTTTGGAGCAAGATTAATATGGGTCAATGTTGGAGTATTGGTAATGGCCGAAGTGTGAATTTCTGGACTGATATCTGGGGAAAAGGCAACAAGAGTATTATTGAAGAGATTAGTGTGTCTATTCCTATGGGTCTTTTGAGCCAAAAAGTGGCGGATATGGCTCCTAATGGCAGCTGGGATCTAACTCTTATCCGCCCTTTAGTAGGAAATGATATTCAGAGATTCTATTCCGAGGTGGTGCCTATGGACTCTTTGGGTAACGACCAACCTAGATGGATGCCTTCGGGAAATGGTGAATTCTCGGTCAAGTCTACCTACAACATGCTAATCAAGAATGGTAATTCTAACAGAATTTTCAAGTTGATATGGAAACTTAATGTGCCTGAAAGAGTTCGTATGTTTATTTGGAGGCTCACACATGATAGACTTCTTACCAGAGAGAGATGTAGCCGGTGGTTTGGTACTTCTGACAAATGCCATAGATGTCCCAATCAGGTGGAGACCACGCTGCACGTGCTGAGAGATTGCAACTTTGCCTCTGCCCTGTGGAACAAATTGATACAGCACAATCACTTAATTCTGTTTTATAATTATAATCTTCTTAACTGGATTTATGCTAATTTAACCTCATCTTTTTCTAGTAATCTGCAGTTTCAATGGAGTCAGGTGTGGGCTATTAATACCTGGAATATTTGGAGATGGAGGAATGATGCTCTCTTCAATTCCAGTGCTAACATTCCTAGAGACCCATTTGTAAGTATTTTCTCTGCAATTAACCAGTATAATGACAGTTATAAACTCCTATTTTCAGGTGATCAGCATATTCCTAAGACTGTGACTAGAGTTACCTGGGAATGTCCAAATGAGGGATGGGTGAAACTTAACTCCGATGGCTCATGTGACCCTGCTCGGGGCCTCGCTGGTTGCGGTGGCGTGCTGAGAGACTCCAGAGGTGTTTGGATTCGTGGTTACTTCAAGTTTCTTGGTGACTGCTCTGTTCTTCGGGCGGAAGCGTGCGGTCTGTTGGAAGGTCTCACTTGTGCTAAGGAGCTGGGAATCTCGAAGATTACTATAGAGTGTGATTCTTCATCGCTGGTTTCTGCTGTCAAGGACCCTCGGCCTCTGGGAGCGGACATCGGCACGCAGATTCGCCTGATTTTCGAGCTTCTTCGCGGGTTTGAAGCTTGGAACATTCGNTTTCTTCTCCTTTTGAAGCGGAATATTCCAAAATGCTATTTTATTTCCGGTAGAACAAAAAGGGGCAAGAGCCAAAAAAAAAAGTTTTATTTTAATAATTATATCATGATTTTCTTGGAAAAAAACTTCCAAAGTGCTAATTAATCGATTCAATAATAATTAAATATATATAAATATTAGTAAAGATTATATGGTACAAAGTAATTCTTTGTATCTTACAAAGAATTTTAAACTCACTTCAGAATTCAATATTTAAAAATTTTTTGAGGTTCAAAACATTTTGTTTAATGTTTTTCTACAAAAATAACATATAAGACATTGTTTTCACTTGAAAATTTTTTAGAAAAATTATATCAATTATTAGTTCAACCATCAAACCAGTCAAAAAAAAATTATTTATTACCAGTTTCATAATCAAAAAATATTTTAATTTCTTTATATTTGATCCTGTTTTAAGAATTATGTGGATTATGGTCGGTGATAGTATCACAAAATATCAGTGAATCTAGTTTTCTTTTGCTACATGTTTTTCTTTTTTCTTTTTGTCAATTTTTAATCCACTTCTAGAACATGAAACTGGTAGCTATACGTCCGGGACTAATACATATTAAGGGGTGATAATCAATTATTAATTAATTTAACAAAACAATGGTTGATTTTGCATACGTGTTGAGCTTCCGCCGTGAGTTAGCATTTTAATCTTTTACTTACTCGCAAATTCCATTTGTCACGTATTCTGCAAACGCGTCAGTTTCACTTTCAACTCCACTTAAATCTATTTAATCCCTCTTATTATATAGGTTGCTTTTTTTGAATAGCAATTTATTATTCACTTTGACTCCAAATTCATTTTCCACATCAGACCGCCAAAAATTTTGAATAGCAGACACATATTCCCATTACATCTTGCATATCACCTCCACATCTCATCTTCCTCACCAACCTTCATTCTCACTCCTCAGCTCACACGAAAAAAAATCTCATCTTCCTCAAAACCCCGACCTTCCTCTTCTCTCTCCCTTAAACCCTAACAAACACTATGATCCGCCGTCATCCGTCATTTGTCTTCAGTCGCGATCGTCGTCGTTCTTCCTCTTTGTCGTTGATTGTCATCATGGTCGTCCGATGTTTGCTTGCTCAGATCGCCAAATGCAGCCTCGGAAATCCCTTCCTCTCCTCTCTCCCTTAAACCCTAATATATAACGGTGATCCGCCGTCGTCCGCCGTCAGCCACGATCGTCGTCATCACTCACCTTATTTCTCTGAAGAAACAGGTTTGTTTTAGATAAGGTTCATTTTCGGTTTCATTTGAGTGAAGATTATCATTTTCTCAAATTTGACTCAAATCTCTATTTTTTTTTATCATTGAGTTGAATCAATGAATGATTTCTGTTCTTTACTTTTGATAAGTTTGTAATCTCTGTCTTTACATATTCAGGTGTGTTCAAATGGGGAGATTTTCCATACCCATTAATTTTGTGGGTATTTTATTATCGTTATCCTGTTTGGTTTATGTTTCTGAAGCAGAATACTTAAAGTATAAAGACCCAAAACTATCAAATGGGGAGATTTTTTTATTAAGATATTTGATCATAAATACATAAATATAAAACTATCATAAGTATAATTTCAACAAAATATTTAAAAATAGTTCCATTTTTATGAAGGTTTGTGCTTTCACCTAAAACGTCATATTCAAACAGAATTAAGTTTCGTATATATTTATTATAACGTTCTTAAAAAATATTTTATATGTGACAAAAAATTATATATATGATCAATCATGATATAAAGAGAATATTAAATACACATTTTTATATGATTAATCAAAAAAAAAATTATATAAATCAATCTTATGATTGAAATAACTTTATCATAAATATATACAATAAAAAACGTTATTTAAGTTTTTTCCATTTAAAAAATATAAAACAAAATCGATCAATCAATGTTCAAAGCTACAAGTAAAAATATGAAATTCTTTATATTTTTTATTATTAAGTTTTTTAATTTTTAAATAATAAATGACTTTTTTCTCGTAATTAGTTATTTGAAGAAAGTATACATTTTTTATTGAATGATTTAACGAGAAAGATATAAAAAATCTTTCCTTAAAAAAATTTAAAATGATGAGAGATTTTTTTATATTTCGACAAGACAAATGTATGAGACGGATTTGTACCATAAAAAGCATTTATTGAATGTCATGTGGACATGTGGTCAAATTTAAGCATTTAGTGTATCATTTGTATGCATATAAAAATATGATAATTATATATCTCATCACTTTTCCATTTTTCAAATAAATAAGAGAAACTGAATCCATAACATAAATAGATCGGCTAGAAATTATTAACTTGATGTAAATATGTAATGATATTTTAATTGAAAACTGCGATTTGCAAATATTTGAGGCTGTCTGCCAATAATAAATATATTGGTTGAAAACCCGGTTAAGTGTAAGTAACCCCACACAATTATAAAGAACGGATCATGACCACAGTTCGCTCTCGAAAGATCGTGACTATCCCCGAAGCAAAAAATCATTAATCAAATTAAGAAAAATAGCAAAGAGAGACTGATGGTTAAGACTTAAGACTTAAGAGTACTTCATTATTTGAGTTTAATAATATTTTAGTTGCATTGTGGGTTACAAAAAGTGGAAGTCGAATGACGTGTAACCACCTTATAAGAACTTTCCAGTTCTTATAGTTGCATTGTGACACCAGCAAAGCTTTGTCCATAATTTAATAATTCTAACATGGATTTTTAGGTGGTCCCATTAAATGGATATCTTAAATTTGATCATTTTATCCATTTGTTTATTAAGTAAACCAAATTTTGAAGATTAATTATCCGGTCAGAATTGCTACCCAATAGTTTCAGTTTTCGCCTATATACCCACGTAGCCTAGCTGATTAAATGGTCATACTTGCAATTAGCAAATTCTTTGATACCCATAATCTGTCTGCTTTTAATCTTTTATATTCTTCATAACTGCTAACCGCCCAAAATCTCACTCATTTCCTTTTTCCGAAATTAACCGCGAAAATCTTCTCTAATACCTGAAAAGTTCCATATTAGATATTTCCTTTTCTATCGTTCAAAACTTGGTGTCGAAGAAATCACCAGCATCAATTCCTTTTCTAGTTTTCTATATAAAACCCATTGGAATAGAGTGATTTAGTGTCTGTCGTTTTGAATCACTTGTTTGTGTTGCTGTTTATTACTGTGACCCTTTGTTCTCTGTTTTCCTCTGCTCATCATGGCTCCTCCCAACGACCCAGTCAATGCTTCCTTCAACTTCCTCCACTCTAAACCTTCGGAAAATACTGTTAGCTTATCCGAAGGGAAGCTTACAGTGAGAGGGATTCCATTGCTGACACAAGTCCCTGAAAACATCACTTTGACTCCCTTTTCCTCGATTTTTCATACCCCTGATGCGCCTCCTTCTTTGGTCCAACGCGTACTCGCTCAATCTCAAAATGGTTCCTTTCTTGGATTCTCCCAAGAACATCAATCTGATAGGTTGATGAACTCTTTGGGTAGATTCATCCAAAGGGACTTCCTTAGTATCTTCAGGTTCAAAACATGGTGGTCTACCCAATGGGTCGGAACTTCAGGCTCCGATTTACAAATGGAAACCCAATGGGTGCTTTTTGATCTTCCAGAAATTAAGTCCTACGCCATAATCATTCCCATTCTTGAAGGCAGTTTTAGGTCTGCCCTTCATCCTGGGTCTGACGGCCACGTCATGATTTGTGCTGAGAGTGGGTCTACTTCAGTGAAAGCATCAAGCTTTGATGCAATTGCTTATATTCATGTATCTGAAAATCCATTCAATTTGATGAAAGAGGCCTTCACTGCTCTCAGGGTTCACCTCAATAGTTTCAGACTGTTGGAAGAGAAAACCACACCAAATCTGATTGGTAAATTTGGATGGTGCACATGGGACGCATTCTACCTAACTGTTAACCCAATCGGAGTTTGGCATGGATTGAAGGATTTTTCCGATGCTGGGGTGAATCCTAGGTTTGTCATCATTGATGATGGTTGGCAAAGCATTAATTTGGACGGTGAAGATCCCAACGAGGACGCTAAGAACTTGGTTTTAGGTGGTGAACAAATGACTGCAAGGCTTCACAGGCTCGACGAAGGGGACAAGTTCAAGAAGTATAAAGGTGGAATCTTGTTAGGTCCTAATGCTCCTTCTTTCGACCCAAAGAAAATCAAGTCGTTGATCGATAAGGGAATACAACATGAGCATTTGCGGAATGATCGCGACCGTGCCTTAAAATCCGGGAGTGCCGAAAACGTTGCGGAGATTGAAGCAAGGATCCAGAAAGTGAAGCAGGAAATCGATGAGCTTTTTGGGGGTGAAGGTGAACAAACTAGTTTTTCGGAATGTGGTGGCGAAGAAGAAGAATACGGGATGAAGGCTTTCACGAGGGATTTGAGGAGACAATACAAAGGTTTGGATGATATTTACGTTTGGCATGCACTTTGTGGAGCTTGGGGTGGTGTGAGACCAGAAGCAACACACTTGAATTCCAAGGTTATCCCCTGCAAACTCTCTCCTGGCCTTGATGGGACGATGGAGGATCTTGCTGTAGTGAAAATTGTCCAAGGTTCTATCGGCCTTGTTCATCCTCATCAGGCTAATGATTTTTACGACTCTATGCACTCCCATCTTACTAAATCTGGTGTTACAGGGGTCAAAGTGGACGTCATTCATGTGTGTTTTTCTTTCCTATTTTGTCTTTCTGCTTAATCTTTTTTAAAAAAATAGTTTAGTTATGTTCAAATATTCATTGCATACTCTGTTTTTCCTATTGCAGACTCTAGAGTATGTGTCTGAGGAGTACGGAGGTAGAGTGGAGCTTGCCAAGGCTTACTATGATGGGTTGACTAACTCCATTGTGAAGAATTTCAACGGGAATGGATTAATAGCTAGCATGCAGCAGTGCAATGACTTTTTCTTCCTCGGAACCAAGCAAATTGCTTTGGCCAGAGTTGGTAAGTAGATTCCCTACTCTGAATTTTCAAACGGAGAAATTAATAATAAATTATTATCAGTAACACATACTTTTTAAAAAAAAAAAAATTGCAGGGGATGACTTCTGGTTCCAAGATTCGAATGGTGATCCAATGGGAATGTTCTGGCTACAAGGGTTACATATGATTCACTGTTCTTACAACAGCTTGTGGATGGGGCAGATAGTTCAGCCAGATTGGGACATGTTCCAATCAGACCATGTTTGTGCCAAATTCCATGCAGCCTCAAGAGCCATTTGTGGTGGTCCTATCTATCTCAGTGATAGAGTGGGTGCTCATGATTTTGATGTCATCAAGAAGCTTGCCTTTCCTGATGGCACAGTGCCCAAGTGCACCCAATTCCCACTTCCAACCAGAGACTGCCTTTTCAAGAACCCTCTATTTGACCACAAAACCCTCCTCAAGATTTGGAATTTCAACAAGGTATGTATTATACCCATCTATCTATCTATGTCATTCTTGTACATAATTGGATTCACTTTTATGTACTGAATTTGTTAATATATGTACTTTGAACAGTACTGTGGAGTAATAGGTATATTCAATTGCCAAGGAGCCGGTTGGGATAAGGAAAAGCACATTTTCAGGGGCTTCCCTGAATGCTACAAGGCAGTGTGTGGTACAATCCATGTCTCTGATATTGAATGGGAACAGAATAAAGAAGGAGGTGGTGATATTGGTAAAGCAGAGGAATACTTAGTGTACATGAACCAAACTGAGAAACTGTTTGTGATGACTCCAGAATCTGAACCCTTTAAAATTACCCTGCAACCTTCTACCATGGAGATTTTGAGTTTTGTACCAGTGAAGAATCTGAAGGGTGGCGTCAAATTCGCACCCATTGGGCTAACCAACATGTTCAACAATGGAGGCACAATTGAAGAATTGGATTATGTGGATGATTGTGCTAAGCTCAAGGTTAAAGGTGGAGGAACTTTTCTGGCTTATTCGACTCACATCCCTACCAAGTGTCTATTGAATGGTGCTGACGTGGCTTTTGAGTGGATGAGGATCCCACTCCCTCATGCCACTTTGAAGATCAATCTTGCTTGGAATGAAGATGCTGGTGGGGTCTCTGATTTGGCAATTTTCTACTAGGATATAGCCTGCCGTCTATGACTGTTTTGTTTTATTTTTTAGCTAAAAAAAAAAAGGTTTTTACTTTTTTGCCTTGATTCTGGATTGGTCTCATCTTCATGTATAACCATAAATACTCTTTTACCAATGCCTAATATATGGTTGATCCTTAATATACTGGATCCTTTTGTTTTTAAATCTATTTTCTTTTTAGTTATTAATGAACTATTCTGCATTTGTTTGTTGATTTCGCAAACCAAACCAAATAAATCTATGTTCTTGTCAGTTCATTTGGACAAGGGACGTTTAGTTTTAAAAAAACAAATTTACAGCTCATATATTGAAATTCTTGTTAATTAGCCCTAAATTTGGGAGTTTGGATCGATCCTATGATGTGGCACCATTTATTGCCTATCTCCACTCCACTTTTATTTTTATTTTTGGATGATATGATTTCATCAACGCATTGGGAGATCGATCATTGACTAAGATTGCTCTTAATCTTGGAACAAATATTTGTGGAATCCCTTGATTGTAAAATTTAATTCCAAGGTCGTGTAAAAAGTAGAGGGCACAAAGATAGTAAGCAACTAACAAGCACTATGATAGAAGGAGCGAGAGCTTTTGCTTTGTTTATATTAATCAAAGAAAAGCGAAACGAAATGGCGTCGCACTGTCAATGGGCATGGCATGGCACAAGGACGTCACAATATTATTATTAATTTTTTTTTACCTGAAGACGAACGATGTCACATTATTATTACTTCATATATATATCTGACTTTCAAGTCTCATATATATTATTAACTAACGAAATTCTTTTTTATATATATAATTTATGTTATCCGCTTTTGACATCACCTCATCCCTTCAAATATTGATTCCGCGTTCGATTCTTAGTTCATTCGAAATTTATAACATATTTTAGCCAGAAAATAACGAGTATGTACATACACGTCTGTATGATCTGCAATTGCTTCTACCAGGGAAATTTGACTTTAATAGACAAATACTAAACTAAGATGGCCCATCAGTCCTTTCTTTCTCTTTATAATACATGTAACATGTCCTTATTTCATCAAGGAGTACCCGTTGCCATCTGTCGGTGACAATTTGTTGAGACTGATTGAATATTCGTTGGAATCCAAAACAGTAAGTGAAAATTAAAGGAACAGAGAGAAGGGGTGATATCAAATATATAGGAGAAACAGAGGAGAGTTCAGAAACGGGTATATTATATATAGGCTTAACTGCACTTTTGGTCCCAAAAACTATGACAAAGGTTTCATTTTGGTCCCATAACTTTTTTTGTTGCAATTTTGGTTTCATAACTATGACAAAGGTTTCATTTTGGTCCCATAACTTTTTTTGTTGCAATTGTGGTCCCATAACTTCTCAAAGGTTTCATTTTGGTCCCATAACTTTTTTTGTTGCAATTTTGGTCCCATAACTATGACAAAGGTTTCATTTTGGTCCCATAACTTTTTTTGTTGCAATTGTGGTCCCATAACTTCTCAAAAGGTTCCACCGTTAGTCCCTTTGTGAATTCCATCCATATTTAGCTGTTAAGTATGACGTGGCATAGTGACTAGGATCATGATGTGGCAAAATAAGATGAAATGGACAAAAATAGGATCTATATGCAACATATTAAAACTTATCTATACCCAACCACAATATATACAAAGAGTGGTACTTCCTCTTCCTCGTCAGCCCAACGGGACTTCCTCTTCCTCGTTCCGCTTCCCGATTCGCCGTCGCCGCCGCTTTGGTCGTTCGACTCTGGCTGAGGATCCCATCGACTTCGTCGGCGCCTTCTGCTTAAAGTCTCTTCTTCCCCACCATATTGGTCCCTGTCAGTACCACTCTTTGTATATTTTGTGGTTGGGTATAAATAAGTTTTAATAAGTTGCATATAAATCNTTGCTTCTACCAGGGAAATTTGACTTTAATAGATAAATCCTAAACTAAGATGGCCCATCAGTCCTTTCTTTCTCTTTATAATACATGTAACATGTCCTTACTTCATCAAGGAGTACCCGTCGCCATCTGTCGGTGACAATTTGTTGAGACTGATTGAATATTCGTTGGAATCCAAAACAGTAAGTGAAAATTAAAGGAACAGAGAGAAGGAGTGATATCAAATATATAGGAGAAACAGAGGAGAGTTCAGAAACGTGTATATTATATATATGAAGACTTCAATTAATCATGAAGTTGAGGACTGGAATTTCTTAACTTTAAATTACAGAGCAGCATAACGATCGCAAATTTTCTAATTAATTTCTTGCAATTAATTAAGAAAAAGAGCAATGGAAATTCTGGTGGCTATTGGTTAATTTCTGCTTCCGGACACACGAGGGGAAGCTTCATGTATTGCAAGTTATGGCGCCGACAGAAAGCACACGTGGCATTCAGGTAGGGATGCCAACAGAATGCTATGTGTATTATAGGTACGTGTTGTCTCTTGAAAGAGCTGAGATGAAATTGTGAAATTGAGAGTATCCTCCCAAACCATTCTCAACCGTTACAATGTCTAATCTCACCAAAAACAACAAAGTACCAAACAATAACTTATCCAAAACTGAGTGACAACAATAATAAATTAAAGAGAAAACCTGCTAATTGGTCCCCTTTTTTTCACACTTTTAACTATTTGGTCCCTGCATTTTGGAAATAGACTATTTGGTCCTTCAAAAATTAGAAATGTCAACTCGTTAGTCCCTCATTTTTTCACAATTGTCAACTATTTAGTCTCTCATTTATCATAATCGTCAATTATCAGATGTTAAATGCTTATATGACACCGTTAAATGCCACTTTAGCGTCCTAATCACCTAAATCAACCAAATTGGACCAACAAACACAATAAAACCGGGTCTAAAATTGAGTCAGACCCAAATAGTTGTATTACACGTGAATCTTCCATAAGGTATAAATTATTGAATTATTTCCAAATCTCAAACCTTAAGTGGTTCCAAATAGTTAAATATGTGATATTTAACGTATTACATGTGCACTTAATGGTTAGACTATCAGTTTTGGTTTCCTCTAATTTTTTATGGATCAAATAGTCTATTTTCAAAATATAAGGACCAAATAGTTAAAAGTGTGAAAAATGGGGGACCAAATAGTAGGTTTCCTCTAAATTAAACTATTTGGTTTCTTATCGCGGGATAAAAAATATGATGCTTGATATTTCAGGGTAGTAACACTTGTGTGGTAACGTGGCTAACGGTTTACAGGTATAAATTGTTTTCTTCGTTAATTAACACAAGAATTGACAACGTCGGTGCTTGTGATCTCTTCAATTAATATATCCTTAAAAAGAATCAGGAAAAAAGGTGGGCTTATCCCCTCGGATCCTAAAAGTTTTGAACTTTCAAAGGTACGCAAGAAAAGTGACATTATGCGTCATATTCAGAAGACCATTTCATGCGTTCTTCTTTAATTTTCGCACTCCTTTGATCAAATGAAGGTATTGTCCGAAATATTAGGTCGGTCCAATTGATCCGCAAGTTAGAAGAAGATAAGATATGGAAAAGTAAGGAATGTATGTTCCGAGTTAGACCACCTACTGTATTTTTATATAACTAACTTTTCTCTACCGACATAACTAACTCAACGTCTCAACTAATCTAATCCTCAGTTTTTACTTTTTAGTTTCCGAACAATAAGAAATTTCCTTACTTTTGGGAATTGAGAGAGTTGTCAGATTTTTTTTTTTAAAATTGATACAAATCTAATAAAATGTCATGTTACTTTTCGCTATGCGGGGAGAAAAGTCATTATCATATGTCATATGATAATGCATAATGCAAATAAATATGAAAGATCGACATTGATACGGACATGGGATACGATACGGACACAGACACACTGACACGTTAGATTTTTAAAATTATATGACATGACACGACATATATTTATATATAAAAATAATTAAAAATCTATAAATTTCATGAAAACTTTAAAAATTAAAATATACATTCATAATATATATCATATGTGATATTATTTTCTATTATTTGTCATGATAAAATCACAAAAAAATTGATTTTATGTTCTGAAATTTTTGAATATGTGTCGTGTTGGTTTCGTATGGGTGTCGAACACGGACACGTGTCTGACATGGCGACACACTATCAAAATGAAGTGTCCATACTTCATATAATGTCAATGATACAGGATCAGATCTATGACAATATATTTTCCATATATCTGTTAGTTGTATTTTCTAGTATCCATTTAAAAATAATCACTACATGAATCACTCAATTTAATGTTATTGTAGTTTAGTTTTTCTTTTTCAAATCTTCATGTGAATATGTGATCCTGTATTAATTATTAATTATTTATATTTATATTGTAAACGAGTTGCACTCCCAAGTTGAGAAACATAAGTTCGAACCTTAAAATCGATATTATTTGAAGAATTTTAATTGTTTGTTTTCAGTCTAAATAAAATTAATCTTCACTTAAACCGTTATATGAATAAATAAGGAAACTAATAGTTATCTAAAATATATATATATTTTATTAATTTTTTTTTTAAAAAGGTACAGTGTCATAAACTCAATATATACCCAAAATCCCAAATAAATATAGACATATATACATGAATACAACAAGCAGTAAGGAGTGGCCCAATACGCCAGGAGAGAGCTGGTCTGCATTTGATTTCTTAGCATTTAAAAGCCCATCTTTGACCCCAAAGGCTTTTAAAACCAACAAAAACATATGGAAATATGTAATTACGTACCCTCGTCCCGTTCATAAAGATATTCTGTGCAAAGCCCAGCAAGACTTCCAGGCAATAATAATAAAAACACTCAATTGGATTTACAAAGCAGTTATCACTTATCAATAGCAAATCAAAATTAAAGTCTATTAAAATAAAGGATAAATTCCACTTTGGTACCCTGTTTTATAGACCAATTCCACTTTGGTACCCTGTTCTTTCAAAAGTGACACTTTGGTACCCTGTTCTTTCAAAAATGTCATTTTGGTACCCTATTCTTTCAGAAGTGACATTTTAGTACTCTGTTCTTTAGACCAAGTGACACTTTGGTACCCTAAAAAATATAGAATAGGGTAACAAATAGTGAAAGAACAGGGTACCAAAGTGTCACTTCGTCCAAAGAACAGGGTACCAAAATGTCACTTTTGAAAGAACAGGGTACCAAAATGATATTTTTGAAAAAACAGGGTACCAAAGTGTCACTTTTGAAAAAACAGGGTACCAAAGTGGAATTGGTCCATAGAACAGGGTACTAATAGGGGTGTCAAACGGCCCAGGCCCGCAATGGGCCCGCCTCTTGGCGGGCTGGGGCGGGCCGGCCCGTTTAAAAACGGGCCACATAAATGATGTTCGCGGGCCGCCCGTCAAAGCCCGCGGGCTAAACGGGCCGGCCCGTGGGCTTTTTTTTTAATGAAAACTTTTTTTTTTGGTAAAACTATATTTGTTTTGGGCTAATTTTTTTTTTTTTTGCCAACAGGCCAAATATGTATTTTTTTTTGACAAAACTGTTTTTTTTTNTACTAAAGTGCAATTTACCCTAAAATAAATAAATAAAGAACAAATTAATAATTAAATCTTTGAAAAATTTTCAAGTTAACGACTTAGTCATTAAAAAAATGAATTATATCATTCAGCCCTTAATTTTATTTTATTTTTTTATATTCATTATTCTCTACTTTGTCATCACCTATTAACATAACATGTGACAAAGAACGTTAATAAGTATACAAGTGGAAAATATAATAAGAAAGTCTGAGTATTTATTGTTCCATACCAACAATAATAAGATTTCAAAATCCAAATGCAAAAATAATACCCAGGATTAATAAAAAAAAAATAACAAATTATATAGATTTTGAAGAAATAATTGTCTCAATAAATCATTTTAATGAAAATATCCCCATGCCACTACTCTCTTGTGTACTCCTGTTTAACCCATTCCAAAATCTAACAATGACGTACCAATTAGATTTTCAATTTTTCATGGAAACGCAAACCAGTTTACTAACCGCTATCTCTTCAACTTACGCATGCTTCCTCACACAAACTAAACTACCCATACTATAGAGTTTTTGATATGCAAATAAATGTCAAGACAACATCTTCCTCAACTCAAATTCGATCGCGTACAACAAATTAAATTAACAGTAAGTTTTTCCTGCTTTTGATAGGGGAAAAGAAGAGAACATGAAAGAAAGGACATATTGCAAGTTTGTGCGTGAATCTAACGTGAAAACACAATTAATGGGATAAAGAAAATGAAAGCAATCGATCAATGGCTTCTCATTAGATTCATGCACAAACCTGCAATTTGCCCTCTCCTCCTCGTTGCTCTATTGCATTCTTCAGAAGTGCAGGTTAATTTAAGGACTAAACGAAGTTTGCGTCGTAGCCTCGAAACATTAATAATTACAATAATCAAATATAAAACAAATATGAAATTTCTTATGAAAATAGCTAGCTAGAGAGGCTGTGCCGCAACGCGACATGCCGACACCATGCACATTGTTAACCGTACCGAATCTATACTGTTGGTGACTTGGTGGACTCTATACCTGCCACGTGGACGTAGCCAAGTAGTTGGGTTTGGGCTACCTGAAGATGGGAGATTGGGCCCCCTAAGCCCAAGTCTCATTTCAATTCATTATGCGTGCTGAGTTAGTAAGATGTAAAGTTTTATTCATGGGATGTAATTATTGATGTGATATAATTATAGTTATTGATGTAATTTAATCTAAAAAATAATAAAAATAATAATTTTTTAACCAATCAAAATTGTGTATAGAGTCGCATCACTAGTTATTACATGCAACTAACTCTTCCACGTATCATTATCTTATTGGCTCATGATCCATTGCATCCTATGTAAGAATCAAACTTTGCATTATAATCTAGCCCATATTATATAGGAAGAAAGGCAACGGCAATCCAATGAAAATGATGAAGGCATGAGATCTATGAAGCATGAATACCGACACGAATGCGGACACGGGACACGACACGAACACAAACATACTAACGTGTTAGATTCTTTAAATTATACGACACGACACTGCATATATCACTACAAAAAAAGCGGTCATTAGCTACGGTTAAAACCGTGGCTAAATAGGCGATACACCGTGGGCAATAAATATGGCAACGGTTGTTTAAACCGTGCTTAACAAGGGCGTCCCATTCCATATTAGCCACGGTTTTCGTAACCGTCGTAGCGTTATTTTGCCCACGNAATTAAAGCACAATAAGAATAATAGCAACAGAGGGAAACAGTTCAACGATTGACCCCAAAGCCACACAATGTTGAATGAGATATTGAGATGCCACTCGGTAAAAAAAAATAAATAAAAACCATTATTTCGTAACAAAATAATGACAAACACTCTGGCTTCACTTTCAATATAATGATGAAAGTATAGTATAAAATTAGCATCGTCATGATGACGCGTCAATATATAAGAAACAAATCATTCTATGCATGTGGCCACGTCACTGTGCACATGGACACTTGGATGACAAAACTTGGCCTTTTGTGCCACGTCAGCGACCAGCATTCTCCAGGTGGCCCCTTTGCTTGTAAAGTTGCCTACCAAGTCACTATCCACAACCATTATCGCCGGTGACCACAAATTATACTTGCTTACACCTTAATTATTATGTATTAGCAAAAAGCTTATTATTACTCTTTCTCTTTCTCAGCACATGCAGAACATGACTCTTTCGTTTGATTCCTAGAGCTACAATTCAAACAAAACGAAGCTGTGTTCGATGTGCATGACCATCATGGGCCACCAGGCCCACAACCAATTATAAGGCCTTAATATCTTCCTTTCATTTTTGTGCCACGCGTCGCTGGCCCATTAGTTTTCCCATTTAATTTAATTCTCCATCTTTAATTCTTCCACTTAATTAATTAAATTAGTTGATTAACAAACAATAATTAAGGTTGAAATGATCCACATTCGACTGTGCAATTTACAATTATCGTAGCGGTGCGACGCTTTATGTGGCGATTTTTGAACCGTTTGATTAAATATCAATTAGTGTACGTTAATAGAGTCGTAGAAAGCTTTAATTTCTAATTCTATTTGAGAAGGGCCGTGACAGCAAGGATGAAAGAGTTAACGGACCAACTGAGGAAGAGTAATCTTATCATCACGTTCATTTGTGCATGGGGTCTACATATATATGAAAAAGACACAATAAGGTGCAAATTAATATATAAGGATTTGTTTGGTTGGTAAACCAAATGTGTTATGTGTACATGTCTTGAAAAAAAGTACAATTGAATAATCAACGAGACTAGAAAATTAAACAGAAAAATGGAACAATAATGGAGGGCATATGTATAAAACGGAGTAGGTGTCCAATATTCATGTGCCTAGCTAGGGCGTCTTTCAAACTTATCTCAACCTAACCAATACTATCGAAAAATATACATGCCATAAATGATATACCATAACAAACAGGAGATGACTGATCAGTAGAAAAGTCAAATATATATATATATATAATATATCCTACCTAGATTTCTAGTTTCTACATACCTACATAATAAATTAAGAGACATGCATCTTCAATTTTTTGGCCACAAAAATGAAGTGTAACG
>QANZ01022510.1:0-19588 GCA_003254925.1 Chamaecrista fasciculata
ATTTTTGCTTCCGCTGCCCTTGGCGCCTAGGATTCCCAACACAATCTCCAACACATTAATCAAACTTTTCCTACACTAGGAACATCCATTAATGTGTCTAATCCCCATTTGAAATTACATGACGCTCATGTAAGACCTGTGCTAGGGATCTCGTAAGAGGATTGGCAACATTATCCTCGTCTGCTACTTTACATATCTTGATATCACCATCTCTAGGTGATCACGTCTGAGTGTATATATATATATCACCGTGGGCACATCAGTGGGGATCCAATCGCATATGGTGTCTTCCTGTCCCCACAGGGTGATCACCAATCACATCTCAGACAATAGTTTTACGGTCTGCGTCTCCACGCGACCAACCCTTTGTTGTAGAATCAGCAATCGTGCTTTGCTTGGAACCTTTCCAACTCACAATGCTACCGTTCAGGGGAAACACGTATCTAGACTGCGATTTAAATTTAACATGGTAGGTTTGGAAAACGGGCACCTGTGTAACCCCTTACACATCAGTTCCACCATAAACCAAGAATTCATCCTTAGTTCTTCCTAAGTACTCAAGGATGCTTATGACAGCGGTCCAATGATACTCACCAGGGTCTCGTTGGAACCGGCTTGTCACGCTCAGGGCAAATGACACATCGGGTCGAGTACATAGCATGATGGACCCTATTGCTGAAGCATAAGGGATGCCATTCATGCGCCCTTGCTCATCAAGTGTCTTGGGACACTGATTCTTGCTCAGGGTCAATCCTTGATTCATCGGTATGAATCCCTTCTTGGAATCTTGCATACTGAACCCCTTCAGTACCTCATCCAAGTACATACTCTAACTCAATCCAAGAAGTCCACAAGATCTATCTCCATAGATCTTAATGCCTAGAATATAGGCAGCTTCTCCTAAGTCCTTCATTGAAAAGATTTTCACAATCAAGATTCACAATCTCTAAGGTTGGAACATTATTTTCAATGAGCAATATGTCATTGACATATAGCACCAAGAACACAACTGTGCTCCCACTAACCTTCTTGTAAACACAAGGTTCGTCAGTGTTTTGTAAGAAGCCAAACTCTTTTGACTACCTCATCAAAACGATGATTCCAACTCCGTGATGCTCGCTTCAATCCATAAATGGATTTCTGAAGCTTGCACACCTTTACTGGTTCCTCTAGACATACAAACCCCTCAGGTTGTGTCACGTACACATCCTCGGGCAGCCTTCCATTAAGGAATGCTGTTTTGACATCCATTTGCCATATCTCATAGTCATAATATGCGACTATGGCAAGCAGGATCCTAATGGATACGGCCATTGCAACTGGGAAAAACGTTTCGTCATCCCGCGACATTGAGTAAACCCTATTTGCAACTAGCCTCGCCTTGAAGACGTTGACATTGCCATCCATGTCTGTTTTCTCCTTGAAAACCCTCTTGCACCCTACGGGTTTTACCCCTTCGGGTGGACCGACCAAGGTCTATACCTTGTTGTCATACATGGACTGCATCTCAGCCTTCATGGCTTCAACCCATTTCTTAGAGTTGGGACCCACGATAGCTTCTTCATAGGTGGTAGGCTCACCACGCTCCATGAGCAACACATCCTTGTTTTCAGTCACCAAAGATCCATATCTTTGTGGTTGAAAACGTGTTCTATCAGAACTTCGTTGTCCTTGTATTATTAGAGGAGCTTCCACAACACCTTGTGGTTCTTCTCTAGTTTCCGTCTGTGCCTCTGAAGTGCTTTGTGAATCTTGAACTCCTTCAAGATCTACCTTACTCCCACTGTTTCTTTTGGAAACAAGATCCTTCTCTAAGACACTATGGGAGATAGTTTATCGTTTGCTTAACGTAAACTTCACATCCCCAATTTTTGAGATAAGACACTATGGGACTCTTCCCACTCCATATCTCATATGGTGTCTTCTCAACTGCCTTAGACGGAACACGGTTAAGTGTGAATGCGGCAGCTTCTAAAGCATATCTCCAAAAGGATGTCGGAAGATCAGTTTGACTCATCATAGATCGAACCATATCTAATAGAGTTCGATTCCTCCTCTCAGAAACACCATCCCCATGGGGTTTCAGAAGGGGTAAGTCGTGAGACCATCTCACAGCTTCTAAGATGATCAAAAAATTCTTGACTCAAATACTCGTCTTCTCGATCGGATCGAGGGACTTTGATTTTCTTGTCAAGTTAGTTCTCTACTTCACTTTGAAATCTCTATTTCAAAAGACTCCGACTTATGCTTTAATAGGTAGCCGTAGTCAAACCTATTGAAGCAGTTAGTAAGAGTAACCACCTTCAGCTTGGGTACTCATGGGTCCACATACATCACTATGTATGATCCCCAACAAGTCAGATGCCCTCTCACTGTGGCCAGTGAAAGGCGCCTTTGTCATTTTTCCAAGTAAACAAGATTCGCAAGCATCATATGATTCAAAATCAAATGAGCTTAGAAGTCCATCTCTATGGAGCTCCTCTAGGCGTTTCTCGTTTATATGGCCTAAACGACAATGCCAAAGGTATGTAGGATTAGATTCGCTAATCTCAATCCTTTTCGTATCAATGTTATAGATATTGTTATTGTGTTATCGTTCCAATTTCAAGACATAATGTTTATCTTGCAAATCTCATAAGCAAATAAACATCATCTTTATGAATTGAACACCATTCTTTTCAGTTAACACATGCAAAACCTTCCTTATCAAATAAGAAAGAGAAGCATTGTTTAAACCTTAAAGAAGGTACATGATAACAATAAGCCCAAAGCGCAAAATAAGCTCGCATGTTCCCACAGCAACAGCAGCAACCCTTGCTCTATTGCCCACTAGTAGGTCCATCTTGCTTCTGTCCAGCTTTCTACTGTCTCTAAGACCCTTCACATCAAATGTGAAAACCACATGTTGTATCTAATACCCAAGCGGTTTTAGTAGACAAGTGAACCTCTATAACGAAGATACCAGAAGTAGAGATCTCATCTCTATTTTTATTCTTTTGATCTTCCCAATACAATTTCCCATTTCTTAAAAGGGAAAATTGCATCCTTTGAAGGCCTTGCCTTCTTGGTAGGTAGTGGGTTAGGCTCAGCCGCTGGCTTGGTCCCACCAAACTCGGCGTCTCCTTTCCTCTTTCCTTTGCCCTTCCCTTTCCCTGATTCTGGAACGTTTCCTTGAGATGTGTGACCATCTCAACAGCCGACAATATTCCCTTGTTCAACTCTTTGAACTATCGTGGCTAGCATCAGGCAAGCAACGTCCACAGAGTCATTGAAGTGTTTCTCCAAACAGTTCTTTTAGCTCTTGGAGCGTTCTTGGCATGCTCTTCAGGGGAGGGATTTCTAGGACATAAAATTTCCTTCGTTGGATGAGAACAATTCTCAAATTACAAAACTAGTCAAGGAAGTCAGCAGCTTCCTTCGTTGGGTGAGAACATTTCTCAAATTACGATACCAGTTAAGGAATTTTGTCCCAGACAACTTGTCCTTCTCAAGGATAGATCGCAGTGATAGTGATGAACTATTATTTGTTGCCATTGATTCTACTACTAAGATATGAAAAGTTTAATTAGCAGGAAAAATAAATATCCACCATTTTATAAAACCCAGTAAAATTTATTATTAGTGGCTAAGACCCATATTTCACCAAAGTTTACTGTCGCGTAGGCGATCATGCACCCTTTGGTTATTTAGGTAGGTAACTCCTTACCAATCACATCTCTATGTGACTCTTAGATCCTTATGGGACTGTATCATCTCATGATACTTATTATGACATGTTTATCTCATCTAATGCCTTGAGGTCCAAAACCGTTTTGATAACCCCATTAAGTCACACGGTAAAACATGTGAATGTCTAGGTTCAAAACAACGAGGCCAAAGCCCAACCCCATATCGTCAAGGCCCAACTGCAATACGTGTCGCGTAGGCGATCACCGTATTCAAAGAACCAAGATTTCAATGGGCGTTGTGTTGAAACTCCCATTCACCCGTGTCTCCTCAAGGTCAAGGCAGATACGTGTCGCGTAGGCGATCACCGCTCCACGATGAACAAGATTTTGACAGGGCGTTTTAGTGACGGCATTAAAAACTTAAGATTTTCTAAAAGGGTTTGATTTTGTTTATTAAAATGTTCCGTTTTATAGTTTAATTTCAAAACTCCTTTTAAAATTAAACGAGTCATGCCACATGTTTATTACCCCATGTATCTCATACATATAAACATGTGCCCGGATTTTGTATCGTATACAAAATCCCACGCTCGTATCGTATACGTGGTTGTAGCGCGATATATAAAAAGCATGTTAAAATTTCGCACCCTAAACATACGTCTAGCGCATCACATACAACTAAATGTAAAAACATACACCGTGTTTAGATATGGCCCATCTACCCTAGAATTCTCCCAAGCCAATGAGAGAACTTTCCTAAAAAAATAAAATTACACGTGAATAAACCCCAGTTACATTGAGGTATAAACTGAAAGTAAATTTTACATAAGAGTAGAGGGAGACGACACGCAGGCCGTATTTACCGAAATAAACCTCCTAAAGCCATATCCTACACCACAAAATTCAAATATGAACAATTCATACAATTATGTCAAACACGGCATATAACACATATATCAAAATCCCCTTTTTAAGATTGTGTTCAATTTAGGGTCTGTGCAATTTTAACATGCCTTTTCTTGGGATTAGGCCTTTTATCAATAATTATAAATACCATGAATCTCCATTCAAGAATTTAAAATTATTGACCCCCAAAAATTTTTAAAATTCATAATTTTAACAAATTTTCAGCAACCTCTATAATATTATAATTAAAACACTTTTAATTATAGTTATACAGGAATTTCGATTTTGGCCTAAAACTTCAAGAAAATTTGTCAATCGATCCAATCGATTCCATATGTATCATATACATATAATTTGCACCTTTTTTCTGTAGATTGAATTTTTAAGAAAAACGTTCGGTGGATTTCTTTGTAAAACCAAAACAACGTGATTGAAAGCGGTAAACACACATATCATACATCATATGTACACAAAAACAGTTTTAAATCCTAGAACTAGCGTGGCTCTGATACCACTGTTGGGAATTCTAGGCGCCTAACGCAGCGGAAGCAAATATAAAATTTAAAACGCGCCAAGTCCTAAAAATCCCGAACGGATCCGCTAGTAGAATTTAAAACTTTTAGGTAGTGGTATACCTCACGAGTTTCAATCGGCTGGTTGTACAAGGCGTGTGCAAGGAGCCCACTCTCAGCGTTCTCCCTCTGCCAGTGATCCACACGAACAGTTTCTCGGGCACCAAGGTGCTAGCTTTCCGTTCTTTTCTCCAAAAGAACAAGGGACCAATCTACAGTGACTTTGACTTCAAGAACTCCTTCTTGAATCAAACAAGGTGGCGCAAAAGGAAAGCCCCGACAAGAACTCCTTCTTGTTTTTCCTTCTCTCACAAGCCCTAATTTTGGTAACCTCAAATCGAATTTCCTAACTCCTTAGGCAAACTCGATTTTTCCTCTCTCAACTCTTGAGAGCCAGAATTTTCTCTCACATGGAAAGCTAGGTTTTTGGGAATGGCGATTTTCACTTCTCTCTCTACAAGGAGGAAGACAAAAATCACAAATGAGCTCTCACTCAATTCTTCACCCTTAGGCGTCTAGCCTAGGGTTTCTTATAATTATATTTAGAGCATTATTATAATTCTAAATTATAATAATATGACTTCATGAATTGAATTTACAATTAAAATATTACCATAATATTTAATTTAAATTCAAATTGTAATCTTAGAGAATCAAATGAGAGATCAAATCTCCCCTAAAGATCCACCAAGATGGCGCCATGCTCCCTTATATTATCTTTGGAATTTTATAAATTAAAAATCTTCCTAACTCTTAAGAAGTCATGATTCTCCAAAGATCCTGAGTTGAGATCTCACCAAATCTATTTGATTCAAATCTTTTGATATCTCCATCAAATCTTTTGAATTCAAATTCATGAATTAAAATAATAAAACAATTTTATTAATCTAAAATGCCAAAAGAGGCGCCACCCTCTCATATATATTGGGAAATTTTATAATTCAATAACTTCCTAACTTTTAGGAATCTTATCTGAATTATTTTTTTCCTAATATTTTAATTGTAAATAATTAATCCCCATTAATCATTTAACAATTATTATATTTAAATTTGTCCCACAAATTTAAATACTTCACAACTGTAGATCAATTAAGACAAGACTTAATGTCTCAGACATTTCGCTGTGTCTTAAATTGTGCCACCGGAGTGACCCACGAATTAACCCTAATTTGTGTCCCTTTTAAACGGTGTCCTGATCCTGCTCATGTGTGACCTAGCAGGCCCCACGTGAAGTTGGCAGCCGGCCATCTCCATGACCTACAAGTCGTGAGCGGACTCTAGCAAGCCATCACGACTACCCAAAACACGTGAGTTATCGCTTTTACCAAAACCGACTTAACCTTAGTACCACCTTGTCATAGACCCTATTGTCACACGATATCTTGGTCATGGATTAGGCACAGGAAGGTCATCCATAATCCAAAGCACTAACTTTCTCGATTTCCTGAGTAAGTCCCAAATCCCAGCGTGGCCACGCATTTCCTAGACAGACTCATCGAGGGCGCCAGTTAGATATCTCTCATTTAATGAGGGACAAAATCCCATCTTGGCAAATCCACATTCCTCAGCATGGCAATCAACCAAACCCGTACTTAGCCCTTATGGCTACCCTGCTACGGGCAACGTTAGATTAAGCCAAAGTCTGACAACTGCAACGCCGGAATAATGATGACCTCAGGTCTAAGGCATCGTGACAGGCGTACAGGAGAGGCAAGCTGATGACTAAACCCATGCAGGACTCTCCGGGTCATGTCCAGCAACTCGTAACCCCTTACGTAATTGCACCATGACCCTCGTTCCAGCATCTAGTGCATGCATCTCTATGCACCGAGGTCATGCTGGTCTTAGTTCATTTTCGTTCCCACGAAAACAATCGACCAGGGAAAAATTTAGATTAATTATCTCATAATTAATCACGGACTGTTATCATAGTAAACATGCTAATAATATGATAACCATTAATTTATCTCCATAAATTAATCAATATGTTCAAAACATATTTATAAAATGATTGGCCCTAGGGCACAATCTCCAACAAGAAACCCCTGTTGTGAACAAATTGGAAACTAAGGTAGAAACTAAGGTAGCAGACATCCCGTTTCCAAGCTCTCATGAAATGACTAAGGAACAACTAGCGGATAAAAAGGATAAGGAGATAGAAGACTTATTAGGAAAACTAAAAGTCAATGCCCCCTTATTAGATTTGGTTAGGAAAGTCCCTAGGTATACCAAGGTATTTAAAAACTTAGTTGAGAAAAAGAAAACATCCCAAAAGAAACTTCAACCAAGTCCTACTATTTCAGCCCTTCTAAACCCTAAAACACCTATAAAACACAAGGATCCTGGTTCATTCACCATCCCTTGCATGATAGGAAAAGCCGTAGTCAATGGAGCATTGTTGGACTTAGGAGCAGCTATCAACGTTATGCCCAAGTTAGTCTATGATTCTTTGAATATTGACGAACTTAAGGACACAGGGTTGATCCTGCAATTAGCTGACAAAAGCAGCATTCGTCCCCTAGGAATAGTGGAAGATGTCCTAGTCCAGGTGAAAGGACTAATCTTTCCCGCTGACTTTTATTTCCTAGACACCGGTGGCAATAGTGCTACCGATTACACCATAATCTTAGGCAGACCTTTCCTACGGACCGCTAATGTCAATATTAGCATGAAGGATGGAAAGATCACTATGGACAATGGACATCAAAACATCACACTCACGATGTACGAGGCGGAGAAATCCGATGAACACTCCGTGTTAGAAACACGAAGTATTTGTACATCTACCAAAACTCTAGGAGAAAACCTAGTAACTAATTAGGTAGATGCTTGAAGAATGCCTCAAGGATCTGACTTGAGTTCACCATGATTCGTTGTAAAGTTCAGATGTTGATGTTTCATTTATGAGGTATGGTCAACTCCTTCAAAGGTAATTGTTGAAGTTGTTTATATATAAGTCGTAGATCATATTTTTTTAAAGTAATGAGACCTTGTCATTCCCGGAGTTTGTCTCTCTCACGATTAATGAAGTAGCTCTTTAGGGTTTGCTAAAGAGTGGTTTACATATCTTATGTGCATAATTAGGATTATTATTGATATATATGTTTGTTTATTGTTCCGATGTGGCAATAATATAAATTGCCCCGAAGAGCTTTGGCAAATAGCTCATAAACCCAGTTTTGGATTAGTTACCTATCCTAATCTTTTATTCTCTCCATTATTTGATTGATTGTGTTTAAGTTTTAATCACATTGTCTAACTTGGAAAAGTAAATGCATATTTATTATCTATTCTCTATAATGAACAAACTATGATAGTCCATCTCTAGGGTTTTCTCTCAAGTATTATTAGTATTAGTATTAGTATTATTATTGTTTGACTCTAAAGATCTTATTAAATCGTGACTACCCCCAAAGATAGAAGTTACAATCTTCATCGCAATTCTCTTAGCCTCATCACATTGAGTTTCACGAGAGATCCGACCTTGGGTTAGCATCTACACTATATTTTAATAAATATAGTTTATACTTGCGAGGCTCGAGTATAAATTTAATTTGACTTCGCTAGGCACCTTACGACGGGTTGCTCGGTCACGAACCTAAGGAGGAGGATCTCGAACTTAAAAATCTCTTGAACTTAGTACCTCCTGATCCTACCTCGCATATACCAGGAATAGATCTTGAAGATATGAACCTTAGTTCACTCTTCGAAGAAGAGGAAGAAGATGATGGAGATTGTACCCTAGGGCCAATCATTTGATATGTATGAACATATTGATTGACTAATTTATAGATGATAAATTGAGTCGTTATCATATTATTAGCATGTTTACTGTGATAACAAACCGTGATTAATTATGTGATAATTATTCTAAACTGTCCCTGGTCGATTATTCATGTGGGAATGTGAATGAACTAAGACCAACATGACTTTGGTGTATGGAGATACACGCATGAGATGCTTTACAAGAGTCATGGTGCAATTATGTAAGGGGTTACAAGTTAATGGACTGACCCGGAGAGTCCTGCATGGGTTTAGTCATGAGCTAGCCTCTCCTGTACACCTGTCACGGTGCCCTTAGACCTGAGGTCTTGACTATTCCGGCGTTGTAGATGTCAAACTTTGGCCTAGTCCAACGTTGCCCGTAATAGGGTAGCCATACAGGCTAGGTACGGGTTTGGTTGTTTACCGTGCTGAGGAATGTGGTTGACCAAGAAGGAATTTTGTTCCTCATTAAGTTGAGAGATATTTAACTGGCGCCCTCGATGAGTCTGTCCAAGGAATGTGTGGCCACACAGGGTAATGAGACTAACTCAAGGAATCAAGAAAGTTAAGGTTTGGATTACGGATGACTTTCCCGTGCCTTATCCATGACCAAAATATCGTGTGACAATAGGGATTATGACAAGCTGGTACTAAGGTTAAGTCGTTGGCGTTAGAAAGATAACTCAGGTGTTTTGGGTAGTCGATGGCTTGCTAGAGTCCGCTCTCAACTTGTGAGTCATAGAGAAGGCTTGTTGCCAACTTCACGTGAGGCCAGCTGGGTCACACACGAGCAGGATCAAGATACCATAATGGGACACGAATTAGGGTCTAATTCGTGAGTCACTTTAGTGACACAATTTAAGAGATAGTTGAATGTCTAGGACATGAAGTCTTGTCTTAAATAAGATCTACATTTGTGATATTTAAATTTGTTAGACAAGTTTAAATATATTGATTGTTAAATAGTTAATTTGATTAATCTATTTACAATTGAATTCTTGTTTAAAATATTAGGGAATAATAAATTGAATAAGCTTCCTAAAAGTTAGGGGGTTATTGATTTATTATATTCTATAATATTGGATAACAAGAGAGAGAGGGTGGCCCCTTTCTTGGTTTAATTAATAAAAATGTTTTGTTAATTTGAATTTGAATTCAAGATTTGATTTTGATTTCAAGATTCAAATTTGAATTAAGATATTAGGGTAATATTTTAATTCAATTTGTTAGGGATATTAATAAGATTATGATAACTTCCTAAGAGTTAGGGTTGTTATCTTATTTATTAAATTCCCATAAAATAATTAGGGAGATGGCGCATTCTTCCAAGATTCTAGGTGCAAGATTTGATCTTGCATTTTGAATTTCAAGAATGCATTTTGAATTTAAATTAAGATATTAATGTAATATTTTAATTAAGAATTCAAGTCCTGAATTATAATATTAATGTAATCTTATAATTCCCTGGTTTGATAATTCCCTGATTATTTACAATATATATTAAGATTTAGGGATTCCCTAATTAGATTAGTGATTCCCTAATTTCAAGAGTTAGACTCTATAAATACAAGCATAAGTCGACTTTCCCAGTGATGTGAGAATAGAACTCGACTTAACCCTAACTTTAGAGAGAGAGAGAAGTCGACTTTTCTTAGAGAAGAAAAGTTCGACTAAACCCTAAAATTGTAGGGCTTGTGTGTGATCAAGAAACTTGTTCTTGATTTTGTGCGCCACCTCCTCAGAGTTTTCAAGAACCGTTCTTGAAAACTCAAGATTCGTAGATTGGGTTCCCGCATTCTCTTGGAGAAGAGATTGTAGGCTAGCACCTGGGTATCTGCCAAACTGTTCGTGTGGATCACCGGTAGAGGAAGAACACGAGTTCGTGGGCTTCTTGGATTTGCGAGTCTAAAGCAACCGTCTGATTAGGTATACATCTTTCGTTTTCTAGTATAAACACATTTAGTGGATTCTGGAAGGAAATTATAGGGTTATGCAAAAATTTTAATTTTTACATTTTCCGCTGCGCTCGCTCTATAATTTCCCAACAGTGGTATCAGAGCTAGTTTGAAGGAGTTCTGCCGTAGAGGGGGTTCTTGCAGTGTGACCTGTGGCAAAGTGTTGACTCTTACCCCTTGCGGTCCCGGCGATAGGGTTGGTCTCGTGGAGACAGAGACCGTAAAACTAGTGTCTGAGGTGCGCTTGGTGGTCACCCTGTGGGGACAGGAACGACACCAGGTGGGATATGATCCCCACTGTTCTCCAACAATGGTATCAGAGCCATGCTAATTTTGTGTTTATACTAGTTTTGTGGATGTACATGTGATGTATGATTGTATGTTTACTGTTTTTCATTCGGTATGCTTAAATCTTGTGAAAATCCACCACACGCTTTTGGACCTAATCTGAAGATGGTGCAAATTTATGTATTTGATACATAAGGTAATCAATTTGATTGATTAAAATTTTCTTGAAATTTAGGTCTTTGTCGAAACCCTATATGTATTTTAATTAAAATTGTTTTGATTATAATATTGGAGGGTGACCGAAAATTATAGATTATGAATTTATAATTTTTGGGTCAATAAATTCGAATTCTTGAATGTGATTTTTTAATTCTTGAATTTTTGATGCAAGACTTAACTTTTCAAGAAAGGCATGTTAATTGCACAAACCCTAATTGAACACAATAAAAAAAACATTTTTGTTTGTTGTATGTTAATGTCGTGTACACACATATATATATATATATGAATTCGTCATGTATGAGTATGGTGTTAGATATGGCTCTAGGTCTTATTTTTGGTAAATACGGCTTGCGTGTCCTCTCCCTAAATTCTTGATGTAAAATTTCTTTTCTCATCTCACTCCCCTCATATGTTCAAATGAGGTTTCCCAATGTAATTTTTCTTTTTTTTTTTAAAAAAGATTCTCTCATTGGCTTGACGGAATTTAGTGTAGGTGAGCCATATCTAAACACAGTCATTGTATGAATTTAGTCTTAGATGTGATGCAAATGGCGGTAGATGCATGATTAGGGGTCGCGATTTTAACATGCCAAATTTTATATTTTTACGCACAACCACGTATTCGATATGAGCGTAGGATTTTCTATGAGATACAAAATTTGTGCATGTGTTTATATGTATATGATACATGGGGGATAAACACTTGGCACACTCGTTTAATTTTAAAATTGGATTTAAAGTTGAACTAAAAATGGAACCTAAATTGAACCCTTATAAAATCTTAAGTTTTAATGCCATCAATAAAACACCCTGTTAAAATCTTGATCATTGTGGAGCGGTGATAGCCCAAGCTACACGTATCTACTTTTATCTTGAGGAGACACGGGTGAATGGAAGATTCAACGCAATGCAATATTGAAATCTTGGTTTATTGGATGCGATGATAGCCCAAACTACACGTGTTTAGTGGGCCTTGATGATATAGGGTTGGGCTTCCGCCTTGTTGTTTTGAGCCTGGCCATTCACAAGTTTTATTGTGTGACTTAATGGGGTTATCAAATCAGATTTGGACCTCAAGGCATTAGATGGGATAAACATGCCATAATAAGTATCATACGATGATACAATCCCATAAAGATCTAAGAGTTACATATGATGTGATTGGTAAAGAGTTACCTACCTAAATAACCTAAGGTTGCATGATCGCCCAAGCGACGGTAAACTTTGGTGAAATATGGATCTTAGCCACTAATAATAATTTTGCTGGGTTATATAAAATGGTGGACCTTTTTGCTTATTAACTTTCATATCTTAATTGTAGAATCAATGACAAACAATAGTTCAACGTTATCACTGCGATCTATCCTTGAGAAGGATAAGTTGAATGGGACAAATTTCCTTGACTGGTTTCGAAATTTGAGAATTGTTCTCACCCAAGTAAGGAAGTTTTATGTCCTAGAAAACCCTCCCCCTGAAGAGCCTGCCAACGGCGCTCCAAGAGCTCAAAGAAATGCTTATGAGAAGCACTTCAATGACTCTGTGGACGTTGCTTGCCTGATGCTAGCCACAATGGTTCCCGAGTTGCAAAAGAACTTGGAAAACTTGACGGCTTATGAGATGGTCACGCATCTCAAGGAAATGTTCCAGCAACAGGCTAGGCAAGAGAGATATGAGACCACTAAGGCTCTACACTCTTGCAAGATGGCTGAAGGTGCATCCGTTAGTACCCATGTCTTGAAGATGAAGGGGTACATAGATCACATTAGTAGGCTGGGATTTTCCATTACTCTAGAGCTTGCGATGGATTTGATCCTAAACTCGCTGCCTAGAAGTTATGACCATTTTGTCAAGAACTTCAATATGAATGGAATGGAGAAATCAGGTTCTGAACTGCATGGGATGCTCAAGACTGCTGAGGCGTCCATTAAAAAGGCGCCTAGTGCAATCTTGATGGTTTAGAAAAACCAGGGGAAAGGGATGGGAAAAGGAAAGAGGAAGGGTAAAGCCCCGGTTGGTGAGACCAAGCCAGGGGACAAGCCTAAACCTGCCAGGTATCAAAGGCCACAAAGGATGCAATCTGCTTTTTCTGCCAAAAGCCAGGACACTGGAAGAGAAATTGCAAATTCTGTTGGGAATTCTAGGCGCCTAACGCAGCGGAAGCAAATATAAAATTTAAAATTTAAACGCGCCAAGTCCTAAAATTCGCGAACGAATCCGCTAGCAGAATTTAAAACCTGTTAAGATAGTGGTATACCTCACGAGTTCCAATCGGTTGGTTGTACAAGGCGTGTGCTAGGAATCCACTCACAACGTTCTCCCTCTGCCGGTGATCCACACGATGTTGGGAATTCTAGGCGCCTAACGCAGCAGAAGCAAATATAAAAATTTAAAAAATAAAACGCGCCAAGTCCTAAAATTCCCGAACGGATCCGCTGGCAGAATTTAAAACTTTAGATAGTGGTATACCTCACGAGTTTCAATCGGTTGGTTGTACAAGGCGTGTGCTAGGAGTCCACTTGCAGCGTCCTCCCTCTGCCGGTGATCCACACGAACAGTTTCTCGGGCACCAAGGTGCTAGCCTTCCGTTCTTTTCTCCAAAAGAACAAGAGACCAATCTACAATAACTTTGACTTCAAGGACTCCTTCTTGAATCAAACAAGGTGGCGCAAAAGGAAAGCCCCAACAAGAACTCCTTCTTATTTTTCCTTCTCTCACATACCCTAATTTTGGTAACCTCAAATCGAATTTCCTAACTCCTTAGGCAAACTCCATTTTTCCTCTCTCAACTCTTGAGAGCCAAAATTTTCTCTCACTTGGAAAGCTAGGGTTTGAGAATGGCGATTTTCTATCTCTCTCAACAAGGAGGATGAAAATTGCACAAAATGAGCTCTCTCTCTCTTAGGCGCCTAGCCCTAGGGTTTTTATAATTACTGTTAGAGCATTATTATAATTCTAAACTATAATATTATGGCTTCATGAATTTGAATTTCAAATTATAATATTACCATAATATTTAATTTAAATTCAAATCGTAATCTTAGAGAATCAAATGAGAGATCAAATCTCCCCTTGAGATCCTCCAAGATGGCGCCATGCTCCTTCTATTATCCTTGGAATTTTATAAATCAAAAACATTCCTAACTCTTAGGAAGTCATGATTCTCCAAAGATCCTGATTTGAGATCTCACCAAATCTATTTGAATTCAAATCTTTTGATATCTCCATCAAATCTTTTGAATTCAAACTTATTATTTAAATTAACAAAACAATTTTATTAATCTAAATTCATCCCATGAGGCGCCACCCTCATATATATATTGGGGAATTTTATAAATCAATAATTTCCTAACTTTTAGGAACCTTATCTGATTTATTTTTCCCTAATATTATAATTGTAAATAATTAATCCCTATTAATCATTTAACAATTATTATATTTAAACTTGTCTCACAAATTTAAATATTTCACAACTGTAGATTAATTAAGACAAGACTTAATGTCCCAGACATTTTGCTGTGTCTTAAATTGTGTCACCAGAGTGACCCACGAATTAACCCTAATTCGTGTCCCTTTAAGCGGTGTCCTGATCCTGCTCATGTGTGACCCAGCAGGCCCCACGTGAAGTTGGTGTTGGAGATTGTGCCCTAGGGCCAATCATTTTATAAATATGTTTTGAACATATTGATTAATTTATGAAGATAAATTAATGGTTATCATATTACTAGCATGTTTACTATGATAACAGTCTGTGATTAATTATGAGATAATTAATCTAAATTTGTCCCTGGTCGATTGTTTTCGTGGGAGCGAAAATGAACTAAGACCAGCATGACCTCGATGTATGGAGATACACGCACTAGATGCTGGTACGAGAGTCATGGTGCAATTACATAAGGGGTTACGAGTTGCTGGACATGACCCGGAGAGTCCTGCATGGGTTTAGTCATCAGCTTGCCTCTCCTGTACGCCTGTCACGACACCTTAGACCTGAGGTCATCATTATTTTGGCGTTGCAGTTGTCAGACTTTGGCTTAGTCTAACGTTGCCCGTAGCAGGGTAGCCATAAGGGCTAAGTACGGGTTTGGTTGATTGCTGTGCTGAGGAATGTGGATTGGCCATGATGGGATTTTGTCCCTCATTAACATGAGAGATATCTAACTGGCGCCCTCGATGAGTCTGTCCAGGAAATGCGTGGCCACGCTGGGAATTGGGACTTACTCAGGAAATCGAGAAAGTTGAGGTTTGGATTATGGATGACTTTCTTGTGCCTAATCCATGACCAAGATATCGTGTGACAATAGGGTCTATGACAAGGTGGTACTAAGGTTAAGTCGGTTTTGGTAAAAACGATAACTCACTTGTTTTGGGTAGTCGTGATGGCTTGCTAGAGTCCGCTCACGACTTGTAGGTCATGGAGACGACTTGCTGCCAACTTCACGTGGGGCCTGCTGGGTCACACATGAGCAGGATCAGGACACCGTTTAAAAGGGACACGAATTAGGGTTAATTCGTGGGTCACTCCGGTGGCACGATTTAAGACACAGCGAAATGTCTGGGACATTAAGTCTTGTCTTAATTGATCTACAGTTGTGAAGTATTTAAATTTGTCGGACAAATTTAAATATAACAATTGTTAAATGATTAATGGGGATTAATTATTTACAATTAAAATATTAGGGAAAATAAATCATATAAGGTTCCTAAAAGTTAGGAAATTATTGATTTATAAAATTCCCTAATATTGGCATGAGGGTGGCGCCTCTTTTGGCATTTTAAATTAATAAAATTGTTTTATTAATTTAATTCATGAATTTGAATTCAAAAGACTTGATGGAGATACCAAAAGATTTGAATTCAAATAGATTTGGTGAGATCTCAAATCAGGATCTTTGGAGAATCATGACTTCCTAAGAGTTAGGAAGGTTTTTGATTTATTCCAAGGATAAATCAGGATCTTGGAGGATCTCAAGGGGAGATTTGATCTCTCATTTGATTCTCTAAAATTACGATTTGAATTTAAATTAAATATTATGGTAATATTATAATTTGAAATTCAATTCATGAAGCCATAATATTATGATTATGGAATTATAATAATGCTCTAAAAATAATTATAAAAGCCTAGGGCTAGGCGCCTAGTGCTCACAGAGAGTTCATTTTTGATTTTTGTCTTCCTCCTTGTAGAGAGAGAAGAGAAATCACCATCTTCAAACCCTAGCTTTCCAAGTGTGAAAATTTTTGGTTCTCAAGAGTTGAGAGGGAAAAATCGAGTTTGCCTAAGGAGTTAGGAAATTCGATTTGCAGTCACCAAAAATTAGGGTTTGTGAAAGTGGAGAAAACAAGAAGGAGTTCTTGTAGGGAATTCTCAAATTTGCGCCACCTTGTTTGAATCAAGAAGGAGTTCTTCAGTTCAAAGACACTGTAGATTAGTCCCTGGTTCTTTTGGAGAAAAAAACGGAAGGCTAGCGCCTTGGTGCCCAGAAAACTGTTCGTGTGGATTACTGGCAGAGGGAGGACACTGTGAGTGGACTTCTAGGACACGCCTTGTTCAACCAACCGATTGAAACTCGTGAGGTATACCACTATCTTAAAAGTTTTAAATTCTACTAGCGAATCCGTTCGGGAATTTTAAGACTTGACGCGTTTTATTTTAAATTTTATATTTGCTTCCGCTGCATTAGGCGCCTAGAATTCCCAACAGTTGGCAGCAAGCCATCTCTATGACCTACAAGTCGAGAGCGGACTCTAGCAAGCCATCACGACTACCCAAAAACACGTGAGTTATCGTTTTTACCAAAACCGACTTAACCTTAGTACCACCTTGTCATAGACTCTATTGTCACACGATATCTTGGTCATGGATTAGGCACAGGAAAGTCATCCATAATCCAAACCACAACTTTCTCGATTTCCTGAGTTAGTCCCATTTCCCAGCGTGGCCACGCATTTCCTGGACAGACTCATCGAGGGCGCCAGTTCGATATCTCTCATGTTAATGAGGGACAAAATCCCATCTTGGCCAATCCACATTCCTCAACACGGCAATCAACCAAACCCGTACCTAGCCCTTATGGCTACCCTGCTACGGGCAACGTTAGACTAGGCCAAAGTCTGACAACTGCAACGTCGAAATAATGATGACCTCAGGTCTAAGGCGTCGTGACAGGCGTACAGGAGAGGCAAGCTGATGACAAAACCCATGCAGGACTCTCCAAGTCATGTCCAGCAACTCGTAACCCCTTACGTAATCGCACCATGACTCTCGTAAAGCATCTAGTGCATGTATCTCCATACACCGAGGTCATGCTTGTCTTAGTTCATTTCAAGTTCCCACCTGAATGAACGACCAGGGACAGTTTAGACTAATTATCACATAATTAATCAGGGACTGTTATCATAGTAAACATGCTAATAATATGATAACCATTAATTTATCTCCATAAATTAATCAATATGTTCAAAATATATTTATAAAATGATTGGCCCTAGGGCACAATCTCCAACAGACTCCCACTTGCACTAGGTACAATCATTAATCAAACTGTTCCTACACTAGGAACATCCATTAATGTGTCTAATCCCCATTTGACATTACATGACACTCATGTAAGACCCGTGCTAGGGATTTCATAAGAGGATCGGCAACATCATACTCGTCTGCTACTTTACATATCTTGATATCACCATCTCAAGGTGATCACGTCTGAGTATATATCACTGTCGGAACATCAGTGGGGATCCAATCCCATTTGGTGTCTTCTTGTCTCCACAGGGTGACCACCAATCACACCTCAGACACTATTTTTACGGTCTGCGTCTCCACGCGACCAACCCTTTGTTGTAGAATCAGCAATCGTGCTCTGCTTGGAACCTTTCCAACTCACGATGCCACCGTTCAGGAGAAACACCTATCCATACTGCGATTTAAATTTATCTTGGTAGGTTTGGAAAACGGGCACCTGTGTAACCACTTACACATCAGTTCCACCATAAACCAAGAATTCATCCTTAGTTCTTCTTAAGTACTCAAGGATGCTTATGACAGCGGTCCAATGATCCTCACCAGGGTCTCGTTGGAACCGGCTTGTCATGCTCAGGGCAAACGACACATCGAGTCGAGTACACAGCATGATGGATCCTATTGCCGAAGCATAAGGGATGCCACTCATGCGCCCTCGCTCAACAAGTGTCTTGGGACACTGTTTCTTGCTCAGGGTCAATCCATGATTCATTGATATGAATCCCTTCTTGGAGTCTTGCATACTGAACCCCTTCAGTACCTCATCCAAGTACGTACTCTGACTAAATCCAAGAAGCCTACGAGATCTATCTCTATAAATCTTAATGCCTAGAATATAGGCAGCTTCTCCTAAGTCCTTCATTGAAAAAGATTTTCACAACCACGATTCACAATCTCTAAGGTTGGAACATTATTTCCAATGAGCAATATGTCATTGACATATAGCACCAAGAACACAATTGTGCTCCCACTAACCTTCTTGTAAACACAAGGCTCGTCAGCGTTTTGTAAGAAGCCAAACCCCTTTGACTACCTCATCAAAACGATGATTCCAACTCTGTGATGCTCGCTTCAATCCATAAATGGATTTCTGAAGCTTGCACACTTTTACTGGTTCCTCTGGACATACAAACCCCTCAGGTTGTGTCACTTACACATCCTCGGGCAGCCTTCCACTAAGGAATGCTGTTTGACATCCATTTGCCATATCTCATAGTCATAATATGCGGCTATGGCAAGGAGGATCCTATTGGACTAGGCCATTGCAACAGGTGAAAACGTTTCGTCATAGTCTATACCATGACGTTGCGTAAATCCCTTCGCAATTAGCCTCGCCTTGAAGACGTTGACGTTGCCATCCATGTCTGTTTTCTCTTAGAAAACCCACTTGCACCCTACGGGTTTTACCCCTTCAGGTGGAGCGACCAAGGTCCATACCTTGTTGTCGTACATAGATTGCATCTCAGCCTTCATGGCTTCAACCCATTTCTCAGAGTTGGGATCTACGATGGCCTCTTGATCGGTGGTGGGTTCACCATGCTCTGTGAGCAACACATCCTTGTTTTCAGTCACGAGAAATCCATATCTCTCTGGCTGAAAACGTGTCCTATCAGACCTTCGTGGTCCTTGTGTCACTGGAGGAGCTTCCTGATGGAGATTGTGCCCTAGGGCCAATCATTTTATTTATGTGTT
>QANZ01022534.1:0-23630 GCA_003254925.1 Chamaecrista fasciculata
AACACCAGGCTTTGTAAATCCTGGAAGAAATCTGCCATAAACACTCAGCAGCATATAAATAGTGGAGGCTTAATTTCCTTAAGGACAGTGACCACACTATCAAAGCCTACTCTGTTTTTCGTGTTCTATCAAAAGCCTACTATATTCTTCTAACACTTATGATGAATCGTAGACTAAAACCAAATATCTAAAAATTCAAAGAATAAAATTATTGCCGAACACAAATAATAAATTGATTAAAGAAGTGACTGAAGTTGACGTGTTTTTTATATATAACGAAGAAGCCTTCTCTCCTTGGTGTCTTTAAGTCTTCATTTTCCAAGAGTGTGGAAAATCGGAAGACTATTGTTTTTTCTTTTTTTTTTTTTTTAAGAGTTTGAAAAATGAATGAAAGTGAAGAAAGAATACTACAAAATTTAGTGTTTGCTGTTAATGGCGTGAGATTTGATCTCTCCTTTGTGGATCCTTCAACTACTTTGCTTCAGTTCTTACGCACTCAGACTCCCTTCAAGAGTGTCAAACTCGGCTGTGGTGAAGGTCAGTCTCTCTCTCTCTATATATATATAAATGAGTAAATTAATAATTTGGTCCCGGAAAGACCACCGAGCTAACAACTTACTCTCTGAAAGATTAAAATATACAGTTTAATCCTTGAAAGATCAAAACGGTATAATAACCAGTCATTTTTTATGGACTAAATAATATACTGTTTTAATCTTTCAATGACTAAACTGCATATTTCAATATTTCAAAGACAGAGTTGTCAGTTCAATGATTTTTTAGAGACCAAATTATTAGTTTACTCATATAGAATTATGCGTTTTGTGTCAACTTAGCTTGTTTTTCAAACTATTAAAAGTAAAGTAACAATTTGGTCCCTCAAAGATCACCGAACAGACAATTCAGTCCCTGAATGATTGAAATGTACAATTTAGTCCCTGAAAGGTCAAAACAGTATACTAATTAGTTCTTTTTATGGACTAAATAGTACCGTTTTAATCTTTCGAGGAATAAAAAGTATACTATTTTAATCTTTCAGAGATTAAATTGTACATTTTAATCTTCTAAAAACTGAGTTGTCAACTCTGTTATTTTTCAGGGACCAAATTATTGATTTACTCAACTATTAATTTTCTTTGAAATTCTCCTGCTACTCTTTCCATTCGTCTTCGTGGGTATTCGTTGACTCTGAAATCTCAATCAAGTATAAACTAACAATTCAGTATTTCAAAAATCATCTGATTGATAAAATAATTCTCGAAATATTAAAATATATAATTTAAATTCCGAAAGATTAAAATAATATATTTTTTATTTGTGAAAAATTAAAATAATATATCATTTAATCTATAAAAATGGCTAATAAATATATTATTTTAGTCTTTCAATAACTAAATTGTGTATTTTAATCTTTTGGAGATCAAGTTGTTAGCTCGGTAATTTTTTAGGGACTAAATTGTTAAATTATTCAATCTTTTTTTTGGTTAAATGGTCAATTTGGTCCTCAAACTATGATGTTAATTTCATTTTGGTCATCAAATTATTTTTTATTCTGTTTTGATGCTCAAACTATAGGGTCAATTTTATTTTGATCCTCAAACTATTTTTTGTTTTGTTTTAGTCCATAAACTATGGGATTCATTTCATTTTGGTCATCAAACTATTTTTTGTTCTATTTTAGTCCCAAAATGTGATTTCATTTGGTTTCTACCGTTTAGAAATGAAGTATTTTTCACTTATATGTATTATAATAAGCGAGTTGACACATGAAAAAAGAAAAAATTTCATTTTTAGTCACAAATTGAAGATAAATTTATTGTTGATTTTTTTTTAAAAGAGGGAAAATTTTTCTATCTCTTATTGCCAAATCACTTATTCTAAGTTTGAGGACCAAAATGAAATAAATTTATGGTTGATTTTTCTTTTAAATAGTGAAAACTTTTCATTCTCTCTTTGCCAAATCACTTATTATTATAAGTTTGAGAACCAAAATGAAACATAGATGAAAGTTTGAGGACTAAAAAAAAATAAATGTGAAAGTTTGAAGACCAAAACGAAACAAATGTGAAAGTGTGAAGACTAAACTGGAATAAAAATAGTTTGATGACCAAAATGAAATTGGTCCTATAGTTTAAGGACCATAATGGAATACAAAATAGGTTGAGTACTAAAATGAAACTAGCCCCATAGTTTGAGGACCACAATGAGTCAATGACCATTTAATCATCTTTTTTAAAGAAGTCTGGATGTCTGATATTCTGAGTGTATAGATCTATGAACTCATACGGCACCCACACGACACATATTTATAAGTTTTAGAATATAAAATTAATTTTTGTGACTTTATTATGACAAATAATAGAAAATTATATCACATATGACATATTATGAATAGATATGGTAATTTTTAAAATTTTCATCAAAATTTATAAATTTTTAATATTAATATATATAAATATATGTCGTGTCGTGGTATGTAATTTTAAGAATTTAACGTGTCAGTGTATGTGTGAGTATCCATACTTCGTAATCATAGATTAAATGAATGCAGTCATTTGAGTGCCTGACTTTTTGAAACATTTAATTTAATTCCCGAGCATTTATAGTCGTTACAATCTAGTTCATTTCTGAATACCTAATAATAGTCCTTGAATGACTAAATTGTAATTATTCAATTTGCGGAGTAAATCAAACATCTTAATCCCACATAATCTAAGGTTAAATTGATAGTTAACTCTTTTTTTTGTTATTTTTTTTTTGTTATTAAAGTGCTGTCCTAAAACAAGTTAAATACCTGACTGTGTGAAAGGAAAGTTAACTCGCATGTCTACATCAATTTTCTTTTTCCGTTTTTTATTGCCTAAACAATTATTTTATTAATTTGTTCTAATTATTTATTATTTATTTATTCATTTTATAATATGCATTTTAATAAAAATAAAAATTATTGATATTTTAATAAATTTTTGTACTCTAACATTTTCAAACATTCTAGTAATAATTTAGCACACATGTCTAATCTTAGTTAATTGTAAAATAATTTTAATATTGCTGAATTGTTAAAATTAAAAATATACCATCCCATTATTTGTTTTATGATTTTTTATTTACTGACTGATCTTCTATACTTTTTTTTTTGGCCTGAACTGATCTTCTATACTTATTGATTACAGTTTCCTCCTGTTTTATAAAATACAATATATATATATACTTATATAGTGAACTATTATTTGTGATCAGTGGTGACATGTTGGCAAAATAATTTGCTGAAGAAAGTTATGAAATAAAAAAAATCATAAAAGATATATAATGAGATTATATATTTTTAATTTTAACAATAAAGCAATATTAAAATTTTTTACAATTAACTTAGAATAGACATGTGTACTAAATTATTAAAAAAATGTTTGAAAATGTCAACCAAATGTTATGAAATCCAAATCGGATCGAACGGTGGGTCAATGAAGATGACTCAATTTAGACTATTGTATTGTTGAGTTGGCCCGCTTTGGACTATCTAAAACCTCATTGAATTGAGTTGGCCCAAATTAAATTGTGACTTAAGTGTGTATAATTGTTATATAGATTTTATAGTTACATTATATTAATTATAGATTATTTGTATTTAAAATAGTTTTATTTTTTTTGGTTATATATTGAAGATGTTATTCGGTTTAATTGTACGATTGAATCAGTCAACCTGTGACCCCAAAGTTTCTTTTAATTCACTTAGCCTGATTTTTAAAACATTGATGTCAAAGTACAAAAATTTGTTAAAATATTAATAATGTTCATTTTTAATAAAATATATATTAATTAATATTAAATCTTAGTTGATAATTTTAAACAAGTATAAATATTTAAAATATTTTTTTTCATATTACAAAACAAATAAATAAACAAAAATAATTAAAAAGTACAACAAACTTAAAAGAATTGTTGTAATCATGCGTGAATTTCCCTTCCACGCAATCAGGTACGTGGCTTGTTTTAGACGAACAAATCAAGTGTGTAGCTGAGATTTGAAGACAACACAATATATTAGGAGGATCCATAGACGGTTAATCGATATTAAGAGACTTTGTTGCTTTGGATTCTAATGACTTGTAACATATTGCTGAAGTTGAATAATAATATTATGGTTTAGTTAGGGATGATCAAAATACCCATACTTAATGGGATCTTGAAATTTACCCTATGATATGAGTTTAGACTCGGAACCATCCTTGATGGGTCTGGGTCCGGGTATGGTGGCACCCTACCCGTACCATATCCATATACCCATTGGTAATAATAAATATATTTATATATGTATAAAATATAATACTTTAACACCTTTTATTGAAAAAATATTAATGTTTTTATAATTATTGAAATATTCTATTAATGCATTCGTATTTATAATTTATTTTTTTTTATTTTTAGTAATTATAGATATAAAAAGTTGGATGAAAATAAATTTTATATTAACAAAAAATAGTTTATTTTAAAATTTTTTCGGGTCCAGGTATGGGTATTGTCACGACCCCCCTGCGTGGGAACACGTGACCGGCACGGGTAGGGACCTAACCCATACCGTAAGCCTACTTATATGCATTTCATAACAAGCAGTAATAAATCAACCTGATAATAACAGTAGGGAGTATGACATTCGGATAGATATTACACATTCTTAGAAATATTAAGTTCATCTGTTCATCAATGCATAATATTAATAACCATCCCACACAACATTCTCAAAATAGTGGGTACAAAATATAATACCAAACTAACTTTTCAAACTATGGGTCATACAAAATACAGACCAACCACTACGGATTCCATCCCAAGTACTAGTGGAGCCGACAAGTCTAGAGTTTAACTTATATTTACACAAAACAAAAGTACACACACTAGCCAGAAGTGTGGTCTGGAGTCAGCTCCTCCCTGGAGCAGAAGTGGCAGCTTGGGCAGGAACTGTATCTGAAAAATGGTAAACAAAGGGGTGAGTCGAAACTCAGTGAGCGGCTAACCTATCCCAACTGTGGTGTAGGGCGCCACCACATAGGAATAAGATTAACCAACAACAAAATATTTCCGGCGTATAAATCTCAATAACTTCCAAATAAAAGGATAACTCTTTACAACTACTATCCAGGACCTTCATGGAAGGAATGGAATCCTCAACTTTCTAATGAAACTAAATCATAATGTTAAACATGGATTTATGAAGATGTGTAAAATCAAAGTGTTGTATAGCACATGAGTTCCAGGGAAAGAAAATAAGGGTTTATTTAAGTTTAATGAAGGAAGTAAATATAAGGATAGGTTTTCTTAAAATGAGGTTTGAGAACGGAAAAACAACCCATAAAATTCATCCTTAAAACTCTTGTCCAAATTTAAGGTTATTAAAGGGAAAGTTTATAAATCTCCATATAATCACAACTTAAAGAGAGTTGGGAAATCAACTTCCGAAGAAATCTTTTGAATAAGTATGATTTAGAAGAAATAGATAATTTATTTAATAAAAAGAAAGAAGTTTATAAAGAACCATGAGCAACAAAACAGGATTCATTTAGTGGTAAACGCGATAGCATTCATCATCTCAGGATCAACAACTACAACCCGTGGGGACCGCACATAGCTTATCTCACCCAAGGGGACCGCACATAGCATTTTCTCAACCCGTGGGGACCGCACACAGCTTATTCCACCCATCGGGACCGCACACAGCAATATTACAACCCGTGGGGACCGCACACAGCTCATTCCACCCATCGGGACCGCACACAGCAATATTACAACCCGTGGGGACCGCACACAGCTCATTCCACCCATCGGGACCGCACACAGCAATATTACATTCATTACTCAACAACCAATAATAAATAGAACGCATTAGGACAAATAACTATTCTCAGCCAGTGTCACAAGTATAGAGATATTTAGATTTGTCTCTCAACTAAATATTAATAGTAAATCTGTCTACTCAACCACTTAACCAATTATCATAGAAACCTTTTTGCAAGATTAGGATAAGAAAGCCACTCACCTCGCTCCGTTGGATTGACGACGACACCTTTTTGCTTACGATCCCCAATTGGCGTAAGAGAATCTATGAGCACAAACATAAGCAAGATTCAATTCCAAAATCTAAGAATTGGCCTTCAATTACGCAAAGGTCCAATTCTTTACAAGGTAGAGTAAGACTCTCATGTGACCCTCACTTCCTAACACCTCTCCTGAATTATTGCACTCACCTGGATTCCTAACACCTATCCAAAAGATCAAAAAAAGAAGCTTGGGTAACAATTTGGGAGCTTTTTTTTTAAAAAAAAATGTTTTTAAGTCCAATCATTCACATGAACCCACAATCAAGCTTCAAAATCAATGCCATAGACCAATTCTCAATAGTTTATCACTTTCTCCCACTTCAAGTAAAACTTGTTTAATTCATCTATCACACTTTGAATCAAATATTAGTGTTCCAAGACTCTCACTAATTTCAGAATGTGCCATCTAGTTCTTTAAACTATCAAAATAATCCATAGGGACCAAAATGCAACTTTGAAGTTTCATACACGATACCCAAATTTCAAAATACTCATTTTTTAATTTAACCCACTGCATTAAAGCTCATTTTTACTATCCAATGAACTCATCCAAACTAACAATTACAAGAAAATAAAGAAATTTGACGAAAACCCCAAATTTTCCAAAATTTCGTCACTTTTGAACCCTAGAGGAGAAACAGTCTCAACAATCAATATTTTGGAGTTTAAATAGCTTCTAGAGGTACCCAACATGATATAATATCATCAAAGGATTCATTCCAACCAAGAAAATCAAGAAACAAACAAGAAATTGATGTTTTTTGGACATGGTTCTGTTATGGCCGAAAATGGAACAAAATAGAGGAAAATGGGGGAAATCCACCAAGAACAATGGAGGTGTGGGGTTTCATCAGTCAAAGCATGATCAAGGGGAACAAATGCATCACTAATCATCATTAAACAACAGCAGTTTCAGATTCATAGCAGAAAAATCGCAGATTTGGAGGAAAGCCACATAATGGAATGGAGAGATGAAGACTTACCAAATGAAGGAGAAAGGGAGGAAGGAGGCCGGCGAGAAGGCCACAACCGCCGTCGCCGGTGGTGCAGTAAGGTCACCGGAGGGGGCGGTCAGGAGCCTGGATGACGGTGGTGCAAAGGAGTGGTGGTGGTGGTGAGGAAGTGTGAGACGAAGGGTGAATGTGGGTGAAAAGGGAGGAGGGTCGTTCTTTGGCTTTTGGAGAAGTATTGGAAGCATCTCTACATTTCTAGAAACTAGGGAGTAGAAAATAAAATTCTGATTTAGGGCCTCAAAACTTGGTATTTACATAAATGCCCAAAATCCTTTAAAAACTTCAAAATGGCCCAAAAACTCAATTTTAGAAATGGAATTTTTTAACAAAAGTGTTATTGTTGGATTCTTTACAATGAGTAGATTCTAACTCTGTAATTTGTTTTCCAAAATTCTACCTCCAAGGTCATTCAGGTTTTACTCGAATGTGTCATTTGTCGGGTATAGAGAAAACCCAGATAAATTTTTAAATCATGTTTGCTCCCAAATTATTACCACAAGCCTAATAAAATATGAGGATTCTAATTATGACAATTAAAATTTTAAACTATTGGGTTTGCTAATTTCTAACAATATTAAGCTAAAAGTTTCTAACACTGACGTAAAACTAGTCTAAAGCTCTGTCTAGAACACTAAAGACCTCTAATACTACCCTAATCTCCTACAAAACACTACTCTAAAATCCAAGGATCTCACAGGTATGAGGATTAGACTACCCACCGGGTATGTGTATGGGGATTGATTTTGATACCCGCTTACATACGGGTCCGGGTCCGGGTATCATAGTACCCTAGCCATACCCTACCCATGATCATCCGTAGGTTTAGTGCTTAAATTGGTCTTAAATGTATATTCCCAAGTTTATTTTTATCTTAAATGTTTCAAAAGTTACATATTGGTCCTAAATATTTTCATTGAGCTTCATTTTAGTCCCAAACTACTGTATGTAGTCATATCTCTCCCGTATCTATTTCTAATGTGATGAACATATAGAACTACGAGTTTTTTTTTATTACTTTCTCAAGTTGGGACCATCAGGCAACGAGGTCAAATCGAGTCTCGAAAGTGGGCCGCTTGTTTTACAGTAGTTGGTCATATCTCTCTCATTTCAAGTTTGAATGTGATGGGTATGAAGCTACGAGTTACTCTTAACAAGTCTTTTCTTTTTATATCAAGTTGAGACCATCAACAAATGAGGTCAAATCGAACTTGAAAGTGGCTTTGGGACCAAAAAGTAAAAATTTATGAAAAATTAGTCTCAAATCCACTTTTGGGCTTGATTTGACCTCTTTTGTTAACAATCTCAATTGAGCAGAAAAAAGATAGATGAAGAGAAACTTGTAGCTCTGAACTTGTAGATTTAAAACGAGAGAGATATGACCAATTTTGCTTTTTTGATTGTGAAGCAAGTGACCCACTTTTGGGACTTGAATTGACCTCATTTATGGATAGCCTAAACTAGATAGAGAAAATACTCATCAAAAGCATCTCGTAACCCTAGACTCGTCACATTTCAATTTGAAACGAGAGAAATATGACTATATTCACTAATTTGAGACCAAAATGAAACTCTATGGAAACATTTAAGACCAATACGAAACTTCTGGAACATTTAGGACTAAAATGAAATTAAAAGTATACATTTAGTATCAATTTGAACATTTGACCTAATAATATCTCATCATTTATGTTGTTGAATGAGGGCAATAGTTGATGTGGTTTTATGGTTTTGAAAGTTTTTCCATGTGCAGAACGAATTAGTTGAAGCTCGGTATACTTCTTTAAGATATTCTTAAATTTGCTTGTGATCTTCTTTTTAGTCTAGTCACTTGGCAACTACATGAATAGAATAATTACTCTATTGTTTCCAACTGTATCTTTGGCTTCAAGCTTAATATTTTTGACTTCATAATAATAGAAGGCTAAAATGTATTGTGCAAAAAGTCTCTTGAACTTTGGTAAGTGTCGTCGGAAGACCCTTTAAACTTTCAATTTTGTGCAAATAATCTTTTTTTGTTAAAATCTTTATTTAAAAAAGAAAGAAATTTTTAATTTTCTGGATACCATTAATTACAACAATAGTTCATTTTAATTTTTGATCAATATAAAGAGTTGCTTAAGGAGAAAACTTTAGCCTTAATATAAGGAGTTGTTTAAAGAGAAGCCTTACTTTTTCGTCTCTAAATTTATACTCTTTTTACTATTTAGTCCATAAATAATGGAAATAGACAATTTAGTCCCTGAATAATGATAAATGTCAACATTTTCGTCCATGGAGATATCCTCTCCTATTTGACCGGGTGACATGGATGTTAAATGTGCATGTGACACCATTAAATGTCACCTTTAATTTTTTAATGCACTATCCATTAATAACAATTTGAGGAGCATAACTAGATCTTCATACCCAATCATTTGGAGGCATTGTTGGGGTTAGGGAAGTCAATAAATATCCACAACGCAGCGTCCAATATTCATCTTCTTTATATTTTCCTCCGCTTCAAATCCTAAATATAAATTGAGATTGTTGGAATGATAATAGATATGATAACTACGGTGATGACATAATTATGGGATTTGCGGGACCACTAGAGTTTGTTCAATTTGAGATTTTTTTTGAGGTTTCGTTCTTTTGATGGGTGTCGTTTTCCTTTTAGTCCATCCATCTTGTCCCACATGGGCATTTAACGGGACCACCTCAACATTGGACATCCATGTCATTTGATTAGATGACAGTAAATGTTACAAGGACTTAATAGTCTACAATTGTGATTATTCAAGGACTGAGTCTTGTATTTATATTATTCAAGGATTAAATTATTGACTCAACGTAAATTTAAGGACCAAAATGTAAGTTTTTTTTTTGTTTTTACAACAAAGTTTAGAATAATTAAGCTTTATCAAAAAGATCAAGCTGTTGTTTCTTACTTTCACTCATATTTTGAACTTGATACTTCAAGTTTCTATCTGCTTGGTTTCAGGTGGTTGTGGCGCTTGTCTTGTTTTAATTTCCAAATACGATCCGGTGCTTGACCAAGTTGAGGATTTAACAGCAAGTTCTTGTCTCACACTGCTTTGCAGCATACATGGGTGTTCAATAACAACTAGTGATGGCCTTGGAAATAGTAAAGATGGCTTCCACCCAATTCATGAAAGAATTGCTGGATTCCATGCTACTCAATGTGGCTTTTGTACTCCGGGAATGTGTGTTTCACTCTTTGGGGCTCTTATCAATGCTGAAAAGACCAATCGTCCAGAGCCTCCTATTGGTTTCTCAAAAGCAACAGTAGTAGAGGCCGAAAGGGCTATTGCAGGGAACCTTTGTCGTTGCACCGGTTATCGATCTCTTTCAGATGCCTGCAAAAGTTTCGCAGCAGATGTTGATATGGAGGATTTGGGGTTAAACTCATTTTGGAAAAACGGACAAACACTTGATGACAAGAAAAGTAAGTTGCCTAAATATGATCATAACCACAAGAAGAGTAAATTTCCCGAGTTTTTGAAGGAGATCAAGCCTGATTTGTTCTTAGCTTCTGAAAAACATAGTTGGCACACACCTACCAGTTTAAAGGATCTACAGAGTTTCCTGAAGCTACACCATGCCAATGGAGCCCGGATGAAACTAGTTGTTAGTAACACTAGTACTGGTTATTACAAAGATACAAAAAGATATGACAAGTACATTAATCTAAAGGGCATTTCTGAACTGTCAAAGATTGAAAAGGATGCAACAGGGATTGAAATTGGTGCAACAGTGACTATATTTAAAGCTATTGAAGCTTTAAAGGAAAGGAACAAAGCTGACTTGCTCTCAGACTTTGATATGATACTTGAAAAAATTGCAGATCATCTAAGCAAAATTGCCTCAGGGTTTATTCGGAACACAGCCAGCGTAGGTGGCAATTTGGTGATGGCGCAGAGGAATAACTTTCCTTCTGATATAGCAACGATACTTCTTTCTGTGGATGCTATGGTTCAAATCATGAATGGTACACAATTTGAATGGATTTTACTTGAGGAGTTTTTGAAAAAGCCATCACTTGGATTTGAAAGTGTGCTTGTAAGCATTAAAATTCCAAGCTGGGAATCTAGTAAAAATGCTACTTCAGAACACACAAGTAAAATTCTATTTGAAACTTTTCGAGCTGCTCCTCGACCCCTTGGAAATGCACTACCCTATCTAAATGCTGGTTTCTTGATTGAGGTTTCTCCAAGCAATGATTCTAGTGGAAATGTGGTTGATACTTGTAGGTTGTCTTTTGGTGCTTTTGGGACTAAGCATGCAATTAGAGCAGAAAAGGTTGAGGAATTTCTAGTTGGAAAACTATTAAGTTCTGAAATAATATATGATGCTATCAATTTTCTTAAAGACATTGTTGTACCCGAGGATGGAACTTCGAGAATTGCTTATCGGTCAAGCTTGGCAAGCAGTTTCCTATTTAAGTTCTTAAGCCCATTAATTTATAGTTTTTCTGAAAAACTTGACAAACACTTAAATGGGTATACTAGTTCATCAATTAAAAGGATTTTTGACTTCAAAGAGAATAATGGGCATTGTAATAAAAGTCTGATAGAAGAGAATAATGGGCAAGTGACTTTGCTATCATCTGGAAAACAAGAGATTCCAATAAGTGATGAGTATCGTCCCATTGGTGAGCCTATTACAAAATCAGGAGCTGCGTTACAAGCTTCAGGTTTGTTTTGTACTATCAAGTTAGATACTGATTTGACAACTTATCTCTGCATCTTTATAGAATTTGAAAGTAATAAGCAATTTATGATTTTACATCATACATATGGCATGTTTAATTTGAAATAACCTTCATTCTATATTTAACATCAATGGATTGTCATGGTCAAAAATCTATATTCATTAACCTAATATTAGTTTTTGGCATTCTCTCTCTAATCTCGATATCTTCTAGCTAAAGTACTAATTTGAACATATCATTCCCTTTCTCTTGCTTTGAAGCACTATCGATTAAATAACTAACTTGTATTATACTCTTGCTTGTCACCCTCTCTTTGACTTTGAGTCTATATTTACAATGATTGGATTTTGTTTCTCCGGTACTTGAGGTGAATATTTTTATTTCCTAATATCATTGACTACCATCTAGCTGATTTCAAGAATCAAATTAACTGTTGTTTTGTTTTGTAAAACTAGCATATATTTCACTGTCAATACTAGATTGGTCATTTTGTTTTTGTTAAACTAAGCTTCTTTTCTTCTTTTTTTTGGTCTTTCTAATTAATGTATTTGTTCATACACATTGTTGTAACATCTGTTTAGTAAGACTAACATATTTTATGAATAAATCATATAAGGTGAGGCTGTGTATGTGGATGACATTCCTTCACCACCAAATTGCTTATATGGAGCATTTATTACTAGTGCAAAACCATTGGCACGAGTAAAGAATGTAAAGATAAAGCCTGAGTTGCTACAAGATGGAGTGAGGGAAATTATATCTAGTAAAGACATTCCTGTGGGTGGGGAAAATATTGGGTATAAGTCTATATATGGCTGTGACCCTTTATTTACAGATGAGATAGCTAGATGTGTTGGCGATCGCATTGCCTTCGTGGTTAGTGGTTGACTCTCTCATTTTAGTTCATTTAACGTGAGATTTATTTATTGTAACTACAAGATGCTCCTCCCTTTTAGTGATCAGATGAATTTATTTAGACTGCAGATAGTCAAAAAGTTGCAGATATGGCTGCAAATTCTGCAATTGTTGAGTATGATTTTGAAAATCTTGAACCACCTGTTCTTTCGGTGGAAGAGGCCGCTAAAAGATCTAGCTTTTTCGAATTTCCTACTATGGATTATCCAAGCCATGTTGGTGATTTATCAGAAGGAATGGCTAAAGCAGATCACAAGATTCTTTTGGCTGAGGTACATTGAGTATATGAACGTTTCATCTTTGGATATTTTTATTCCCTCTCCCATTACTCCTTTGTGTAATATGATCCTTATGTTTAATTTTGAATAGGCCAAAGTACAAACTTGGTCCCATATCTTTTGCTCAGTTCCCAATTTTGTCATTTATCATTTTTTTTGTTGCAGTTTTGGTCTTATATCTTTGCAAAAGGTCCCAATTTTGGTCCCATATCTTTTAGTCAATTTGTAGAATTACTCCCATATCTTTGCAAAAGAATCAACCATTAGTTGATCGTTTTGTAAAGATATGAGACCACTTCTAAACCTAACTCAAAGATATAGGACCAATTCTACAATTAACCCAAAGATATGAGACCAAATCTGCAACAAAAAAAAAGTTATGAGACCAAATTGGGACCTAACAAAAAGATATGAGACCAAAAGTGCAACAAAAAAAAGATATGAGTCCAAATTGGGAATTGAGCAAAAGATATGGGAAAAATTTACACTCTAGCCTTTTGAATATAATAAAGAAGAGTGTATCATCTGTTAGTTAATTATATAATCAAGCATATTCCTTGTTATTCTTAGTTTCTTTTTTTTTTCAAAATGTATAATTTTTGTCTATTCATTGAAAATTTTGACATGTATACTATATCTGTTCTTTCATATAATGTGAAATGTAGATAAAACTTGGGTCTCAATACTATTTTTATATGGAGACACAAACTACACTTGCCATACCAGATGAAGAAAATTGCCTAGTGGTTTACAGTTCATGTCAAGGCCCAGAGCATCTACATAGCACTATAGCAAGATGCCTAAATATTCCCGAGAATAATATTCGTGTAGTCACAAGAAGAGTTGGGGGAGGTTTTGGTGGAAAGTATACAAAATCCTTTCATGTAAGTTTCTAGTTTTGTATTTCAATTCTTTTAGTATTCTTATTTTATGGGATCCCTATATGTAAATCGTTCAATATTCAAAAGCAGGCAATAAATGCAAGAGTGGGAAGGAATTGCTTGATAATAATACTAAAAACAAAAGAGCAATGGGGATAAATAATGATTGTTGCAATTTTCTTTGAAAGAACTAGCATAGAATGGAAGATTTTAGATGCAAGATATCTTGTTTTTGCTAAGCAATATAACTTTACCATATTACATTGCACCTACCATGTTATAATGTTTACTCGATTTTGTTATTCTAGCTAGTCATCTAAGACTATGAGGTTGTGTTAGAAATGGTGTTATCCGTTAATGTAAGATAATATTTCATGCAAGGTATCAGTCTGGTGTAAGCCCATTGGTTCTTTTTTCTTGTGAATTTCCTTCACATTTCAAAACATTTTTTACCTTAGCCACTCTATAATTATAACAGTAAACAACTTTTATTAGTCCAACATTGGAAATTAGATATTATATTTGTATTGTTTAGGAGAAGTATGGAGTAAGTACTTACAATTAGATCTTCCAGGTTGCGACAGCATGTGCACTTGCAGCACATAAATTACGCCGCCCAGTTAGGATATATATGAATCGAAAGACAGACATGATCATGGCTGGAGGAAGGCATCCTATGAAGATATCGTACAATGTTGGGTTTAAGAGTAATGGAAAGATTACTGCCTTGGATCTTAAGATATTGATTGATGCAGGGATCGATGAAGATTTATCTTGTGTGATGCCAATTACCACTATTGGAACATTAAAAAAATATGATTGGGGTGCTCTATCTTTTGATGTAAAGGTATGCAGAACTAATCTTCCTAGTAGGTCTTCAATGCGAGCCCCCGGAGATCTTCAGGGATCATTTATTGCCGAATGCGTGATAGAAAATGTGGCATCTAAACTTTCATTAGATGTAGATTTGGTCAGAAACATTAATTTCCATACATACGACAGCCTTTGCACTTTTTATGAGAGTCATGCAGGTGAACCTCTTGACTATACCTTGCCTTCCTTGTGGAATAAGTTAGCTGTTTCTACAAGCTATGACCAAAGGTGTGAGAATGTGAAAGAGTTTAATAGGATTAACATTTGGAAGAAAAGGGGCATATCTCGTGTACCGGCTTTGTATGAACTAGTTGTGAGACAATCACCAGGAAAAACAAGTATTTTAAGTGATGGATCTATTGTGGTTGAAGTTGGAGGAATTGAATTAGGTCAAGGTCTTTGGACCAAGGTGAAGCAGATGGCTGCATTTGCTCTTAGTGCAATCCAATGTGAAGGATCTGGAGATCTCATCGATAAGATACGTGTTGTACAAACTGACACTTTGAGCTTGATTCAAGGTGGGATGACTGGTGGTAGTACTACATCAGAGTCAAGTTGTGAAGCAGTTAGGCTTAGTTGCAATGTCTTGGTTGAGAGATTAATGCCCCTCAAGAATAAATTGCAACAAGAAAGGGGTTATGTGAACTGGGAGACACTCATTTTTCAGGTAGATACTGATTAAAGAGTAAACATATATATTGGTCATTGAAAGATCCACGAGTTAACATTTTAACTGTTGAAAGTTTAATTAGTTTACACTCTTTAATCCAGAAAGTCATGGAATTAATACATTTTAGTCATTTTCTCCCTAGGGACTAAATTGTATTGCCTTCATGACATTTAAGAACTAAAGTGTGTTATCTAGACTTTCAGGGATTCAATGTCAACTCGTGTATCTTTCAATGATCGAATTGTATGTTTATTCCTCATAAAAATAGATAGCTCTTTTGGTATGTCATTTTGGGTCTATTTGATTCTATTTTTTACTTTTGTCTACTTAAGAATAATTTTAAAAATTTGATTTGAAAATGTATTTTGCAAGGTAAAAAGAAAATAAAATCTATTTAAAAAATATATTTTAAAATTTTTTGTGAAAATAAAAAGTAAAAATATATTTAAAAAGGTTATTTTTAAAAAAATGAATTTAAAATGAGTTTGCATTAATTATAACTGTGCAATTAGTGAAAATCAACTATTGGCATTTTTCTTTGTTTTATGAGAACAAAACACATATAACTTGTTTTTTATTTTTGAACTTTGAAATCAATATTAGGTTTTTTTGCTTTTTGAAAATCTTTCTAAAAACTAATCCATCAAACATTTGTTTTTAATATTGAAAAACAATTTCTCAAGATGAGAATCAAACAAGCCTATATTCTTATTTTGCAAGGAAGAATAAGTACTTGTCGTATATATCAATGTGTAGGCACACTTGGAAGTTGTGAACTTATCAGAAACTTCATTTTATTACCCTGATACTACTACCAGCGGTTACATCAATTATGGTGTTGCAGTGAGTGAGGTAAGTTGTCTATTTCCTAATACAATTGCGGTCAAAGTAAAAAATTTGTCCCATATCTTTTGCTAAGTTCTCAATTTGGTCCTATATGTAATAAAAAAATATGGGACCAAATTGGAAACTGACGTAAAGATATGATACCAAAAGAGTAACAAAAAAAGATATTGGACCATATTGGGAACTGAACAAAAGATATAGGACCGAATTCGCACTTTGACCTACAATTGCTTCTCATGTACCCATCACAAATCAAAGAGGAATTTTCTAAGCTAGTTTCATATCGTTATATATGCTATATGGAATATGATAGTCAACAATTCTAAGATAATTGTTAAAATATTTTTTTTTCAGGTGGAAATCGATCTTCTGACAGGAGAAACCACAGTTTTACAAACTGATATTATTTATGACTGTGGAAAGAGTCTCAACCCTGCTGTGGATTTAGGACAGGTGGGCTGTTTTATGTGTTTATTTTAGCACTCAAGTTCAATCATAGTATTTAGTGCAAACTAAGAACTCGGTCCATAAAAGATTACTAAGTTGACAACTCAATTTGTGAAAGATTGAAATATACAGTTTAGTCTTTGAAAGATCCAAATAGTATGTTGTTTAGTCCCCAAAAGAAATAAATGATATACTCTTTGGTCTATAAAATTGATTAAAAAGTTTTGGATCTTTTAGGGATCAGTTATTGTACAAGGACTGAATTGTTAGTTAACTTTGTAATTTAACTGTTCGAATACTTTTTCTCTTAATAAATTACTATTTGCTTTTTTAAATTCATTTTTTGTTTTAATTTTGTCCCATAATTTTCTCTTTTTTATTTTTGGCCTGGCCCATAATTTTCTCTTTGTTCTTGATTAGTCTTCTAAGTTTTATATCATATACATTACTTATACTGTCATGTTTATTTAATAAGTTAATTTTAGCAGTACCTTGGTGATGTCTATTAAGAGTTCGTGGTTTAAGATACAGGATATAATTAGAACCTAAACGACCTATTTGACACAAAACATGAATTGAAATGTCAAAATCATAAATAACATCTAGGAACCAACCTAATAATTGAAACTTATTTTAATTAGTTTGATCCTTTAATTTACATTATTATTCTCATAACAAGTCGTAAAAATTGAGTTTGTCTTCTGTAGAATAGAAGATTCATAGTCCTTTCGTTTCTTGCAGATTGAAGGAGCATTTGTGCAAGGCTTGGGGTTTTTCATGCTTGAAGAATATGAAACAAGTCCTGAAGGATTTGTTTTGGCAGATGGAACATGGAACTATAAAATCCCTACAATTGACACTATACCTAAAAAGTTCAATGTTGAAATAGTCAATTCTGGCCATCATCAGCACCGTGTTCTCTCTTCAAAGGGTATGTACTATTAATTTGTTCTTATTAGATTTCTTTCTTTGAAATTATTCCAATTTTATTTGTTTCTCCACATATAAACTAGGTCAAAGTGTAAATTTGGTCTCATACCTTTTGCTCAGTTCCCAATTTGGTCATGTATATTTTCTTGTTGTACTTTTGGTCCAATATCTTTGCAAAATGTCCCAATTTGGTCTCATATCATTTTTTGTCCTATATCTTTTGGTCAAGTTTTAGAATTGGTCTCATATCTTTGTAAAAGGATCAACTAACGGTTGATCATTTTGCAAAGATATATGACCACTTCTGCACTTGTCCCAAAGATATAAGACCAATTTTGCAATTGACCCAAAGATATGGGACCAAATTTTCAACAAAAATGATATGAGACCAAATTGAGACCTGACCTAAAGACATGAGACCAAAAGTACAACACAAAAAATGATGTGGGACCAAATTGGGAATTGACAAAATTTGACAAAATTTGAACTTTGGCCTATAAACTAAGTCATATTTATTTGAGTTAAGTATTAGGGTAAATTACACTTTGGTACCCTGTGGTTTGATCCTATTTCATTTTGGTACCCTGTGGTTTGAAACTTGACACTTTGGTACCCTGTGGTATTCTCCATTAACACTTTGGTACCCTTTGGGGTTATTTTGTAATTTTAACCATAAAAAATTTTGCAAAAATTACATATTGACCCCAAAAAATTTTCAAAAATTACAAATAGGTCCCTGGATACATATTATCTAGGGACTAAAATGAAAACTTTTAAAAAATTTTGGGGTTAATATGTAATTTTAGTAAAATTTGTTGTGGTTAAAATTACAAAATAAACCCAAAGGGTACCAAAGTGTTAATGGAGAATACCACAGGGTACCAAAGTGTCAAGTTTCAAACCACAGGGTACCAAAGTGAAATAGGGTCAAACCACAGGGTACCAAAGTGTAATTTACCCTAAATATTATAAGTGCAGTGTTTTTCTTGATCCTATAAGTTATACCAATCTTAACATTTCTTTAAACTGAAAAAAAAAAAAATCAAAGACTCAATTCAAAATTTGTTTTTGCAGCTTCGGGTGAGCCGCCATTACTTTTAGCAGCATCAGTTCACTGCGCGATACGGGCTGCTGTTACAGAAGCAAGAAAACAACTATTTTCATGGAATAAATCAAATGGAGTTGATTTAACATTCCAATTGGATGTCCCTGCAACAATGCCTGTGGTAAAGGAATTTTGTGGATTGGACATTGTGGAAACATACTTAAAATGGAAAATGACCAAAGAATAAAGCACCTCCATATCTTAGAAAACGAATAAATGCTCTTTGTTGGCATGTATGTATAGAATGATGGAATAAGAACTTTGTGAGGTATGTTTTGTTATAATCAGTATGTAGTATAGATAGATGAGTGATTTTGTACTTTGGTTGAAGTGCTAAACATTAAAAGAAAAGATAGATTTTGCCCTGTGAACACCGTATTTTGTTCGTTTTTTTTTTTTGCAAATAAATAAAAGTTTTAAGCCATCTTTGTAAATAAGTAAACATTTTGGGCATTTAATAATAGAATAAGAATTTTGGATTTTCAAAGTCTTAATTTTAAATAAGTAAAAAAAAATGCCAAAAGGAAAAGGCCTAAAATAAAAGAGAGTTTCTTCAAGAAATAAATAAAATAAATAAAAAATTAAAATTAAAAAAAAAGGAATTAAAAAAAAATTAAAAAAATGACAAATGAAAAGGGAGAATGAAGAAATTATGGAGGAAATGATCAAACTTGGTACCTTTAAGGCTCCAAGCCTTAACCAATTGGGGCTAAAGTCCACATTAGCTATGAGGTAGAGCACCTTTTATTTAAGCCACATTTTTGTCTTAATACTTTCCCCACTCTTTCCTTGGGAAGGAAGTTAGGGAGGAGGAAAAAGGAAGTTGCTTTAGGATCAATTTTGATCACATTAAATTTTTGATTTTATCCCAAATCACCTTAGATTTTCAGATTGTGATCACTGATTTTATTTTATTGATTGGGTCACCATGAATTATTTTGTTTTAATTAAGATTAACTTTTGATCCCGATTGATTCTCCTTTTATGTCTATAAATAGATGACATGTTTGTAAGGAAGGGACAACCTTTGGAAGAGGAAAATTCAGATTTTTAGAGAGAAAGCTTCGATTTTCGAGAGAGAAATTTTGATTTTTGAGAGAGAAACTTTGTGTGGTGAGTCCGTAATTTCGGCTAATTTTCTTTCTTCTCTTTTTTTTTTTCTCATCTTCATCTCATTCTTGGGATATGTTTAGAATACCTATGGGTTAGTTCTTAGGACCCAGATGAAGGAACGGTGGAGTTATTCTCCAAAGGCGTTCCGATGGTGGAGAAATTCGGTTAAAATTATGACTTTTAGTACCTGATAGGGACTAAACTAAATTTCTTACCCCCAATTTGGATTGTTTTGTAATTTTGTTCTGCTCCCCATATTTTTGTAAAATTATACTTTGACCCCAAAAAATTTATAATGTTACATTTTAGTTCCTAAATATTTCATGACCAGGGACCTATTTGAAATTTTAGAGAACTTATGGGGGTCAATTACTAATATATATATATATATATATCTATACTATACTATATTATATGAGAGAGGAGCCTTCTGATCGTCTTCCCACTCATACTAAAATAAAAATATTACATGTAATAAAAATTAGAGGAAACTTATTATTTGGTCCATTTTTTTACTGAGTCAATGATTTGGTCCATCATTTATTTTACGTACATATTTGCGTGTCTGTTAAGAAACGCAAAGCCCCTAGTATGTTATATGTGGTGCTGTGTGTTGCTTATATATATATTGTATTATATTTATATATTATAATATATAATTGTGTGTCTTGTGACATATTTGTGGTGTGTATTAAATTATTTTCTTGTTATTCTAATTATATTAATTAGGAGATTATAATTTTCATCTTGAGACTAATAATTTTATGTCAAGATAATTGATTTAAAACTTATGAAATATTATAGGGTTCATAACTCAAATATTTTATGATAAAAATTAGATTAGTTTCTTAGTTTAATTCATCTTATAAATACTTGAGATTATTAGAATGCCCCTTTAATCTCATAAAAAATCATAAAAATAATAAAATAAATAAGTAAATAATTATGTTCTCTTGAGGGAACATTTCCCAGAGAAATATTTAAACCTTGCAGCCTGCAGGTACACCTGTTGTCAAGGTACACATGTTTTTTTCCTTCTTTTTGATGTTTATTTAATTATTTAAATGTCCTGACTCTCACTTATTTTAGCAATAAAGCGAGGATCCTAGGTAAGTCCTCTAACCTCTCTTCAACTATAATTTTTTTTCCGAATTACGTGGACTTTGATCCCTAATTAGGTTCGTAGGCCTTAGGTTTCAAAAACCCGAGTCAAGTCTAATTTTAATTTTCTTCTTTTTTTTTTTGCTTTATTAGATTGTATGAATTCCTAATTGTGAATTATGTATGTTCTTCATGATTTGTTTGGGTATGCAATTTAATATTTTTGTCTATCAATTTTGGGCTCGAGGATGTTTGTTGTATGTTTTTAGGGATAACTAATTATAAAAATTTAGGCCATTTATTTTTATTAATTATTTTGGGGTAACCTTATAATTATAAGAGGTTTTTAGGGTGCATAACACCTTAGAAATCAAATGTGCTCCCAAACTATCTTTGGTTTGCAAACCAATTTTTCTCAAATTGCCTTATCTGCCATAGTTTTGAAATTGTTTTAAAAAACCTTTTAATTTGTTTTTCCAAGTTTTTAATAAAATTTGGCGGCGACTCCACTCTTAGTCATAATTAACATTCTCCGCAATGTCAGGCGTGACATGCCCCATAAATTGTTACTATGAGAAAGCACTTAGAAAGCAATTCCAAGTAAGGTTAGATAATTATTGCCAAAGTATACTTTTGGTCCCATAATTTTTACTCAAGTCTCAATTTGGTTCTATGACTTTTTTTGTTGTACTTTTGATCTCATATCTTTTGCTCAAGTTGCAGATTTGGTTCCATATCTTTTTCGTAGGTTGCACAATTGGTGCCATATCTTTAAGTTAGAAGCAAAATTAGTCTCATATTTTTGGGTCATGTGGAATTGACGGTGAAACTTTTTACAAATATATGAGACTAATTCTACAACCAAAAGGTATGAGCCAAAAGTGCAGTTTGACCTATAATTATTATTCAACTGATAAAACAGTCCCTTATAAAAGATTTTAATTAATATAAAACTATAAAAAGTAATATCACTCAATCTCATGCTAGCAAAATTTTAATCTCATAAAAGTTAAAGGTAAAGGCTATCAATATATCTTTCTCCATTTTTATCCCTAAGGGTGCGTTTGGTATGTTGTGATCTTATACCCGCCATCTTATATACTATGGAATCTTGGATGTCTGGCGTTTGGTAACGTCATGATGTCGTCATACGTCGACATCCAAGATAACACCCTGTCATCAGATGACAACAAAAAGGGTGTAATCTGATGTCGACACAAAAACTATGTTATCTCAGATGACAGGGTTTGGAAGGTCATTTTTCAATCAAAGTTCCAATTTTACCCTTTTTGGTTTATTTATTTGTTTTAATAAAACTTACTATATATTTGGTTCCTAAATTTATAACTAGTCAACTAATTTGTTAATGAATAATCAAATATATGACTCATTTATCGAATTATTTCAATTGTTGATAATTTAGTCATTGGGTCGTATTTAGGGACCAAAAAGAAATTTAATATAAATTTAGGGATAAAAAAGTTTTAATAAGTATAAATTTAGGGATCAAATAATATAAAATCTGTTCAAATTTAATGACTAAATCATATATTTATTTTGAAAATATTAATATATGTTTTTAAGATGTTAATAAGGGTAAACATGGAAGTTTAAAGAAAATTAATATAATTCACAAGAGAGTACCAAACATATGCATCTTATATCTCTGACATCTACTATTGTCATACCAAACATTGATATTATAAATATCAGATATCTTATACTATGGTATCACATACCATGACATCTGAGATACTACGACATTTGAGATGACAACGTACCAAACGCACCCTAATTTATTGTTAACATTGGTGGCATCGATCATACAAAGGGGATTCATGCTAGTAAAATTACACTAATGGCAATGTATTTATGGTCGAAAGCTATATAATTTTAAAGAAAGAAAGCTATGATCATATATATTGTCGCCAAAACTATTAGAAGAATATAGTAGGCTTTTGATAGAACACGAAAAACAGAGTAGGCTTGGATAGTGTGGCCACTGTCCTTAAGGAAATTAAGCCCCCACTATTTGTATGCTGCTGGGTGTTTATGACAGATTTCCTCCAGGATTTACAAAGCCTGGTGTTATAGCCAGCAATACTATAACACCTTCTGAACACAAAACAGAGAAAGATAAGTTGAATATGAGATGCTCTGTTTTTTGAGAAGAAGTGTTATTTATAGGAAAAATCTGAACAAATATAACCTTTCAGATTCTAATATAAATAACAGGTTACAACCTTTCATAAATGAACATTCATATCTGTTTAAAAGTGAACAATCATGTCTCTTCAGGATTAAACTGAATTCTCTGTAAATAATGAATGTTCATGACTGGGCACTTCTCTATTTATAATTCGAATTAATTAATTAATTAATCAATTCGAAAAGAATAATAATTAAAATTAATTATTGGCCAGAAGCCCAATTGCCCATCTTTGACATATATATAACTAGGGGCTTTGCGTGTCCTAACGGGCACGCAAATATATATGTAAAATAAATGAGAGTTCACCAAAAAAAATGAGGGACTAAATCGTTAACTCAGTAAAAAAGAATGGATCAAATAATAATTTTCCTCTTATTATTGATTTTGTACTATAGTTTTAAAATGTGGACGACCAGAAAGGGGTGAAGCCATATAATATAAGA